>CAUYLG010066204.1:0-10372 GCA_963573385.1 Cacajao melanocephalus | reverse complement strand
ATCATTCCAGACAAGACAAGCTACAACACTTAAATATTTAAAATAGTGAATTTATCTATGTTGAGATTAGTTAGCCTTGTTCAGTGAATTGTCTCCTAAGCACTTTCAGAATGGAAAAAATTTTTGCAATCTACCCATCTGCCAAAGGGCTAATAGCCAGGATCTACAAAGAAATAAAACAGATTTACAAGAAAATAACAAACAAACCCATTCAAAAGTGAGCGAAGGATGTGAACAGACACTTTTAAAAGAAGACATATGTGAGGCCAACAAACACATGAAAAAATGCTCATCATCAATGGTCATTAGAGAAATGCAAATCAAAACCACATTGAGATACCATCTCACTCCAGTCAGAATGGCGATCATTAAAAAATCTGGAGACCACAGATACTGGAGAGGATGTGGAGAAATAGGAACACTTTTACACTGTTGGTAGGAGTTTAAATTAGTTCAACCATTGTGGAAGACAGTGTGGCGATTCCTCAAGGATCCAGAAATAGAAATTCCATTTGGCTGAGGTATATACCCAAAGGATTATAAATCCTTCTATTATAAAGACACATGCATACGTATGTTCATTGTGGCACTGTTTACAATAGCAAAACCTTCAACCAACCCAAATGCCCATCAGCAATAGACTGGACAAAATAAGTGTGGCACATAAACACCATGGAATACTATGCAGCCATAAAATCAATGCGTTCATGTCCTTTGTAGGGACATGGATGAATCTGGAAACCATCATTCTCAACAAACTGAAACAAAAACAGAAAATCAAACACTGCATGTTCTCACTCATAGGCAGGTGTTGAACAATGAGAACATGTGGACACAGGGAGGGGAGCAACACACACTGGGGTCTGTTGCAGGGAGGGGTTAGGGGAGGGACAGTGTGGGGTGGGAAGGTTGGGCAGGGATAACATGGGGAGAATGTCAGATATAGGTGATGTGGGGATGGAGGCAGCAAACCACCTTGCCATGTATGTACCTATGCAACAATCCTGCATGATCTGCACATGTACCCCAGAACCTAAAGTACAATAAAAAAAATGAAAAGAAATAAAACAAATTCCACCAAAAAAGGAGAGAATGGGTATTTGGAAGGGAAATAGTAGGTCTGACACCTTGCAGATGGTGACTTTAAAAGGAGTTAAGTAGATTCTGTCTCTGCCCACCTTAAATTCAATCTGAACTGACAAAGGTTCGAGGAAAATAAAGCCATGCTACACTAGTAGAGCAGAGAAATATTGGAACACAGCCTTGGAAAATAATTAGGAATGGATGCTAGAGAAACTCTAGCACACATAGGGATAAAGGAGATGAGGACGTGGATGTGCGTTTCAGCATCGTTTATAACAATACACATCTACAAAGCCTAAATGTTAAAAGGAGGGGCATGTATGAATAAAATGCAATCATTAATTTAATTTATTCATTCACACCACAGACATTTTTTGAGGTTCTATTAAATGTTGGTCTTCATGCCTCCTTTTCAGGGCCCTGAGAATTGGCCGAAAAGACCTGGCTCATCCATGCTATCCCACCATTGGTCCAGTCACTTCTTTCTGAGTCTACTTTTGCTCAACCAGACTTTGTTTCTTAGAGCTGCAGCAAAACTTTGATTTGACTGACTGCATCATGGCCCATTTATTGGAAATCATTGTTAATGTCATATTTCACAAGATACCACATAGGAGGCAAACAGAGCAGAGCCTAAAGTCTTGGCTTCCCAGTCACAGCTGGCAGGACCTAGAGCTAACTACATCTGGGTGAGGCACAGCATGTCCAACCGATTGCCATTAAGTATTATTAGACTCTTTAAGTGAAGCCAATTATTACATGCGGGAGAATAACTGAGGGATTGTGTATCTCCGAACATAAAGTGGGAAAGAACTGACAGTACGATTGACTTAAATGCCACCAGAATTAATTTATCAATTTTATTATTCATGTTCTTCTTAATTCAAAATCATTTGTTTTTAAGTGACTATTCTTGTGGATTCAAAATCATATAATCAACCTAATTATGTGTTTGAATTTAAGTTATATAGACACATTCATCCTATTATCTGTTTATGAATAAATATTTTGACACTAAATAACAGATTCTGTATAACCTGGAAGTATTCACATTTATGATTTACGGCACATCTAAATTCAATTCGTCCATGCTGAGCTTTCATCAAATGCAGGACACTAACCACCACGCTGTCCCATGGCTGGAGGAAATGAGCAGGGCTATGAGGTGACCACCCACTGGAGACTGCAGAAAACAGACAGCCCACACCCTAAAAACTACGCGCGCGCACACACACACACACACACACACACACAGTGTTGTGAGGCTTTAGTTATTTCTTCAGAAAACAAGCCGAGAAACCAGAGACCAGGTATCTGAGTTGGCCCAAGTACGTGCCACTTGCTCTGAAGAGAGAAACTCAAGCCTCATTCAGATCCTTTTTACTTTTGTTTTAGAAACAAATCCAGCAACTGACTAGGGAGCCCTGGCCCACAGCTTCACTTCCACCTGGTGGCTCTCCTGGCTCACCCACCTCACCTGCATGCCCTCAGGAGAAATGTTTTCCCCTTAGGAATGTGAGCCAGTGGGTCCCAAACGTACTCACAGATTCAGCCCAGGTTTCCAGTGCCAGAGCCCAGGCCTGGGCGTGCCAGTGTGCCTTCTCCACAGGGTCTTCCAGGTTAGTGCAGCCCACCCTCCACTGCAGCAGTCTCCCTCTGGGGTGTCCCCACCTCTGACCCCTGCAAGCCCCGATGCAGGACAGGCCCTGTGCTGGCACAGGCAGTAGGTGCCCATTGCATGAGATAAAGGCCATGCTCTGGGCATGTCATGAGCCACTCTAGCCATCCCACCTGCCATGGCAAACACCCTCCTCATGGGCCTTTGGAGGAGCAGCCTTTTCCAGAGTCTCCCCAACTCTGTGCAGCTGTGAGGGTGGGGGTCCACCCTCTGCCATGCTCCCTCTCAGCCTCAGAGGGTACCTTACACTATTGCTCGCCCCACCCTGTACCCTTCCCTGTGTCGGGGCCCCGCTGCAGGTGCCTTCCCCTCTAGGGCTGCTCTCAGTGGGTGTTCCACTCCACCTCCACCTTGTTCCTGAGCTGAGTGTCCCCACTGGTGCCACCCTGCAATGACCCCACCTGCCAAAGTGTCATTTCTTCCCTTTACACTCCCCCAGGGATATGGGCTGCTGTGGGCCCCCAAGGAGCACTGCCTGACAATGCTAGTGCCACCGATTCCACCAGATTCCCCCACTGCCCATTCCTGCTGCTCAGACCAGAGTAAGCCTGAGTTGAATGTCATGGGGCCCTCAGAATCCCTTTCCCTTCCCGGAAACCTCTCTAGTTGTCCATGACTCCAGCCACCCCAAATCTTTTTTTTTCACACTGACAAGGAAATTTGTTATTTCTGTGGCACACAATAATTTTTACATAACAATTTTTATTATTACTTATGATGTATGCCACCCCAATCTTAAAGCTCATGAGATACGTTGGGATCCCCAGGAAGCCACCTCTGAGATGGGCTTTAGAGGGGCAGGTGTTTATTGAGGAGCAACTCCAGTGTCAGCGCCTATGAAGGGAAGGGATGAGGTTGAGCTATGAGGCAGCACCAAGGACAGCCCCTGTCACCTGCCCTGGGGGTCCTCAGGCTAGAACGGCATTTGGGGCTGTCCTGAGTTGGGACCGGGTGGCCAGGCCTCTGTGCTTCTGCCTGAGTCCTGGTTGTCTGGGGAGCCCTGAGCCAGTGGCTCTCTGCAGCTGTGGTGCTGAACCGACAGTGGGCCTGACCGCTGCAGCCTTCAGCCCTGGAGCCGCAAGCTCGCCATGGAAGGGACCCACCAGGCCCATGCTCTCCACCAGGTCTGTGTTTTTCTTTTGAGTTTCTCTTTTTGGTTTGCTTTTCATTCCAACCTGGCACATAAGCCCCCTGTGACTTGCTCCAGCGAGTAACCTGCCATTCTGCCTGAGCATCCCCTCACTGCCCTCCCTGTATTCCGCTCTTACCCACTCAGACTTTGAGAGGCAGGCCAGAGCTCCCCCTTGCACAGATGATTTGCTGAAGGGCCTGGCAGGCAGGGTCATTCTGCCGTCTGTAAGAATGCCAGGACAGAGGGCCAGAGACCACCCCGACCATCCCTTTCCATCAGTGACGGCAGAGAAGACCACCTCTGTGGACCTTCCCAAACAGAAAGGCCAAGGCCTTGTGATTGGGGTTTGCTGAAAAAAAAATGGTCATGAGCACTGGAAACATTAAATTTTAAATGTTGTCACTGAGGTGGGTTCCTGTGCAGGGCAGGGAGCAGGACCAGCCATCTTGGTCTTGCTCAGAGACACAGCAAGAGGTGGATTCCTTATGGAGAGAGAGGTGGATGCTTTATGGAGAGGGATCAGAGAGAGATGACAGGGGCTGAGAGATGGCCTGCACACAGCTCCCTGGGAGACTTGCTCTGAGTCCTCACCTCCTGCCCAGGAGATTTGGGCACATGGGGTTACTGGGGTGAGTTAGTACCAAAGGTACCCGACTGTGTACACTTGTGGAATGTAATGCAACCAGGGATGGCTGCAGTGCTCGAGGGAAGAGTAATGTCATTCCAGCCGTGTGAGTGTCAATGTGTCTGAATGTGCCATGCACACCTACCCAGAGACTCCAAGAGCAAAGGTGTGACCTTCTTAGATAAGCCTGAAACTGCAAATGAGTGTTTCTGATATGCTATTGCCTCATGAATAATCAGGACATTTTTCTAACCTCAAGGTGTGATTTGAAACTGGGAGAGTAGCCATATGGCATCGTGATGCGGCAATACCACCAACAGTGGCTCCAGGAATACAGTTATTTCCTTAACATGTCGGCCCCGTGAAAGCTTTTGTTTTGTTTGGGTTTGTTTCTAAATCCTGCTAAGCAGAACAGTGAGCTATGGCCATAGGAGAAGAATTCCTTGGCACAGTCAACTTTGACTAGGAATCGCACTCAGTTAATGACAAATCTTGGCAGCTTCTCAGTATGGTAGACTTTCTCCACCATTTCAACGTAATTTGTAAATGCTAGTTGCTCTCCCACTTCTACTTTGTTAGTAAAGAATCTCACATGCATTAATGAATACAGCAGTTAATACCCAACTGCCTGATTTGAGGTTTGCTGGCCATCTAACCTGGACATCCTTGGTTGCATCCTCTGTCCTATAAGTGTTCATGGGCCTGGCACACATGGTACCAACAGACGTTCTCAAATGTCCCTCAGCAAGAGAGCCCAGGGCTATGAAGCAGGCACTGCAGTGGAGAGTCTCCTCTACTAAATGACGTTCAGCTCACACAAGTCACTGATGTACTAGAACTCGATTTACAATATTGTGTAAAAGCTCACCTTGCATTGCCGTGAAGAAATAGGAGCTTGCGTTTCTCACACTAGATTCTCTGCATCCGTCTCATCTGTGTCCTGTGAAGCTTCCAGCGTGAGCCAGACACATGACTTCTGACCGTAGGGAGGTGATGTGTGAGCAGTCCTCATCCTCACTTTCTTCTTGGTACAGTCCACTCCAACCCTCAGAGCCACTCTCAGGGAGAGTGGAGTCCTCTAGTGCATGAGGGAGTCCTCCTACTCCTTATCCACTAACTAAGCATTAGCAAGAGAGACTCTGTGGTCTTCAGAAGACACTGAACTCCAACTCTTTAGCAACACTACCTCCTAGACTTTTCAGCAAAGAATAAAGTCTGCTTCTGTCCCACCTCATTCCTTCCGCTCCACAGCAGCACACACTGTCCCGTTCTATTGCATCTTATTTCACTCCACTGACTTTATTACGTTACAGTGAAGTATTACTACCATGCCTTGGGAAGCACAGAAGCAAAATATGCAGTGGAGCCAACCTTTCTTTTTCCCTAGATCAACTTTGTTGTGATATGGTTTACATAGAATAAAAGCAGCAGATTTTAAGTGTATAATTTGATAAATTTGATAAATGGATGCCCCTGTCTAATCTACATCCTGATTAAGATGTATGACTTTTTATAAGCCTAGAAGATTATTTTATGCTCTTTTGATGGCAATTCCCTCACCTCAGTCAACCACGGATCTGATTTCTTTCATCATAGCTTAGTTTCACCAGCTCTAGAGCATGAGGTAAATAGCATCCTGTAATATTTATTCTTTCACTGAACATAACGCTGTTGAGATCTACCCATGCCGCTGCATATCGTCGTAGTTCATTGCCATTTTGAGTAGTGTGTTATTGTATGGATATACACAACATGTTATATACAAATACACACTGAAACAAATATACAATACTTACTTATATATTCACCTGCTAATGTGCAAATTAATGATGGGACTTTGGGCTGTCCTTTTCTTTTTAATGTAGAAAGATTAAATGCATTTCATGGTGAGAAAATAGTACAACGGTTTATTTCTAATAACTAAACATATAACTTACAGTGTGAATATGGAATAAAAATACTAGTATAGTATGTTGGAAAAAACATGAGATTTCAAGCTAAAAAAATTTTTGGTTTCACTTCTGCAGTTATATGTACACATGGGAAATTTCGCAATCTTTTCAACGTTGACTTTTTTCTATGTAAAAAGAAGCTATCATCTTCTGGGAAGATAAAGTAAGTAAACTTTTGCGTATTCTTCCAGCTAAGAATAACTAAAATCACTGGACATTATATATAAAACCAACATAAGAAGATTTCGAAGTGAAGAGAATGAAGCAGACCAGGAAGGGACTTTGGGACCCATGGAACAACACAGTAATGAGTTCCCTGGGTTTCCTTTTGAATTATACATCTCCAACTTGGAGCTGAAGAAGCCAGCAACCCAGAAAAGCAAAGAGATGTAGATTTAAAATCTCACAAAAAAACCCTGCTGTCTCTACCCAAAGCACCAGAAATGCGATCATCCAAGAAAGACGGAAACCTTTTACACAATAAGCACTGCATGCAAGTCAGATATGAAAGAGAAGCTCTGACTAGCAGAGGCCAAGTGTGGCCTGGATGTCCACCCTGGTCAGTCTGTAATAAGGCAGCCAGCACCCCTCCCTGGTACCATGTGTGTCAGACAAGGCCAAGTAGCGACATTATTGCCCAGTCTCCTTCCTGCCATGGTGTTAGTGGAGACCACAGGGAGAGACTGGTCTTCTGCCCCCAACCAGCAGCAAGGACACTGCTTCCCTGCCCTAGTGAGGTAGTGTCAGAGGAAGCCTAGAGGAAAGTCAGGACTTTCATAACAACACACAGCTAACAAGGCCACCCACTTCTGTGGTGATGGTGGATGCCAGGTGGGGAGCTATAAAGGGTCATTGCTACCTCTCTCAGGCAAGGATATACCAGGAGAGGCCTAGAGGCAAGCTAGCACCTCACACCCATGCAGCAACACCAGTGAGCCTCCTGAACTCAGGTAGCTATAAAGGCCAAGTGGGGAGCCTTGTCTTCCACTCCCACCTGGCAGTAATGAGGTGGTTAGCCCCCTTTCCTCCTCACAAAAATGTCAGAGGAAGCCAGCTAAATATATAAAGGCTTATCTAAGAACCAGAGACTCCCGAGCTTTGCCCACAATGTCCAGGTCACTTACCATATTGGGAGCCAGGAATATCTCAAACAAATTGAGAAGAGACAATCAACAGATATCAACACCAAGATAATAGAGATTTTAAAAATATCTAAGATTTTAAAGCAAACATGATAGAAGTGCTTCAGAGAGAAATTATAAGTATCTGGAAAACAAATGAAGGAGTAAAAATCCTCACCAAAAAAAAAAAAAAAAAAAAAAAAAAAAAAGAAACAGCTGGAAACCAAATAAAAAAAAAAAAACCAAAAGAATATTTAATAAATTAAAATTAACGGCAAAAAAAATCACTGATAAAAAATCAACACAAAAAAAAAAAAAAAAAAAAAAAAAAAAGAAAGTCTCAGCTGGAAACCAAAGATATAAAGAAAATCCAAATGGATATTTTAGAACTGAAAAGCACAGTAGCCAAAATAAAAAGCTCAGTGGATGGTATCAACAGCAGAATGGAAGAAACAGAGAAAAGAATACACGAACTAGAAGACAGAGAAGTAGAGATTACTTACTTACTTAGAAGAAAGAAAATAGATTGTAAGAATTAAAAGCCTAAGGAACTTGTGGTACTATGACAAACATCTAATCCTATCATTGGAATAACAGAAAAGGAGAAGGAGGATGAGGCTGAAAACGTACTTGAAGAAATACTGGATGGAAACCTCCCAAATACGGAAAAAAGAAATAAACCTACAAATTCATGAGACTAAGTGACTCCAACTAATTTGAATCAAAGAAATCCACACCAAGGAAAATCATACTTAAAGTTTTAAAAACTAAAACAAAGAACAAATCTTTACATTAAAGACAGAAAAATGACAACTAACCTATAAAGGAAAAATAATCACTCGTGCATACAGGAGCAAAAAATCCTTTTAAAAATGTAAAATTCATCAATCAATAAAAAGAAGTACACAAAGTGTGGGATGCAAGCCTGGTACAGTATTTGAAAATCAGTCAATGTAATTCATCATATTAACATGCTAAAGAATAAAAACTATATCATCATATCAATTGATACAGAAAATCATTTGACAAAATTCAACAATTATTCATGATAAAAAACCTCTCAGAAAATAGAAATAGAAGAAAACTTTTCCAACTTTATAAACAGCATGTACAGATAACAAATAGCTAACACAATACTTAAATGGTGAGAAACTGAATGCTTTCCCCCTTATATTAGGAACAAGGCAAGGATGTTGTCCACTCTCATAACAATCAACTTACTGCTGTAAGTTCTAGTCAGTGCAATACAGCAATAATGAATAAAAATAAAACAATCAACTTACTGCTGTAAGTTCTAGTCAGTGATATATAGCAATAATGAATAAAAATAAAAGGCCACCTGATTGCAAAAAAATACATAAAATTATTTCTACTTGAGTTGCCATGTTTGTCTAGATATGAAATCTCAAGAAATATGCAAAACTCTTGTTGAATTAATAACTTCAGCAAAGTTGCAGTTTGCTATATCACCATATAAAAATTAATTTAGAATACATATTAGTAATGGAAACATGAAGACAGATTTTAAATATCATTTAAATCACTGAAAAATAGGAGAAAATTTGGTATAAATTTAACAAATCATGTATAACACTTGTATGTTGAAAAATAGAAAATGTTGAAGAAAGAAATCAATGAGGATGTAAGTAAATAGAGAATCATAATACGATCTTGGATTAGAAGACTTAAAATAGTGAAGGTGTCATTATCCCCAAATCAATGTACTAAAGTTAATTTCTATGAAAACGTCAGTAAGATTCTTTCTGTAGGTATGGGCAAGATTATTCCAAAATTTATGTTGAAAGAGAAAATAACTAAAATGGCTTAAAGATTTTGAAAAAATAAGAATAAAGTAGAAGGAATTGGTCTACCCAATGTTAAGATCCTTTTCATAGGTATCAAGACTGTGCCATCCTACAACAGGGATAGGCCCATAGATGATCCTATGAGGCATATGTGATTTAGAGGTGTGTCGCTTAATTGCCAAATGCTTGCTGAATTTTGGACTATCTTTCAGTTATTTATTGCTAGTTTAATTCTGTTGTGATCTGAGAACATAGTTTGTAAGCTTTCTCTTCTTTTAAAAGTGTTAAGGTAGGGTATAGAGCCTGGAATAAAGTGCAGCTTGGTGGATATTTCATGGGAGCTTGAAAAGAATGTGCATTCTGTTGTTGTTATGGAGTATTTTATAAATGTCAGTTATATGATGTTGATTAATACTGCTGTTTGTGTTCTAACTTTTCTCTACATAAGTGAAAGGAACTTAAAAAGGAAAAATAGACTTTTTAACAAATGTAGCTAGAGCAATGAAACATCACGTAGACAAAGAAAACCGAAGCGTGACCCAGACCTTACACTTTGTATAAAAATTAAAGTGCGGAGAGAGATCCAAGATGGCCGATTAACAACAGCTCAGGATTGCAGCTCCCAGAGAAAGTGCGGAGAGCGAGTGGACGCCGCACTTTCAGACGAATTTTTGTTGCCCACAGACTGGGAGATTCCCGGCGGAGGAGCCACACCGGTCGCCAGCGTGACTTTTTTGGCCGGCGCGGCTGTTTTGCCGGCGCCCCAGCGCAGCACTTCTCGGTGCGGAGTATATGCGGCTGGGGGCCCTTTGAGTCCAGCACGGCTGGTATCGTCCCCACAAGGAGAACAGCAATTGGAAGCGCTGAGGACTGAGAGTTTCACAGTAAGCACAGCTGAACCGGGGAAAGCCAAGCTCAGTGGGAAAGGGGCATCCGCCAAAGGAAAACTAAGAAACAGAAAAAACTTCATCACCAA
>CAUYLG010066203.1:0-41933 GCA_963573385.1 Cacajao melanocephalus | reverse complement strand
TATATATAAATATATATATAATAAATATATAATATATATAATAAATATATATATAATAAATATATAATATATATAATAAATATATATATAATAAATATATATATATAATATATATATATATATATAATTTTTAAAAGTATTTTTCAAACTCTGCCCAAGCTCTACATATTCTGGCAATGGGTGTAGTGGGCACTCAGGCCCCAGGTAGAGCTGCAATCTCTGAGGTACCTTGAATAGGAAACTCTTCTTTCCCCATGAAAGGAAATAAGCAAACTCTCTCAGTACAGGTATGGCTGGGAAGACATGGCTGTCTTCTGGCCGTTCCACTTCTTGTCTTCACTTTTACCTTGCCACTAGCTAACACTGTGACCTTGAGCAACTCTCATGACTTTTTTGGCCCTCAGTGTTTTCTTCCGTAAGATAAGGAAGCCATCACTTTCCTCTATTTAAATCTTATGCTACGTAATTCAGATCTCAGTGGATGCCTGTTTTGTGCCAGGTCTCCGTAAAGTGCGAAGATACGGTGATGAGCAGGACAAACCGAGGCCTGCGTGGTCCACTGGGAAGGCAGACTATTGAAAAAAGACTATTTACTGGGTACCATGGAAGCACACAGCAGGGGGATTTAACTCCACCAAACAACAAACACAGGCATTTGTCCCACGCGGAAGGCATATACACACATTACATTAAATGCGAATTGACTAAAGATCAATTAAAAGATCATCAGACTGAAGAAAACAGCAAGAATCTAGCATATGGTGTGTGCAAGAGACACACTTTAAATATAAAAACAAATGGTCAAAGGTAAAAATGGGGGAAAAAATACCAAGCAAATAATCACCATAAAAAAAAGCTGATGGTGTTCTTATTGATATCTGACATGGCAGGCTTCAAGACAAAAAGAATTACCAAAAATAAAATAGGGCATTTTATCATAATAAAATGATGAGTTCATCAGGATGACAATCTTAAAAGCTTATGCTCATAATAACAAAGCTTCAAAATACAGGAAGCCAAAACTGACAGAATAAAAAAGAGAAAATACAAGTCGATAATTATAACTGGAAAATTTTATACCACTCTCTCTCAGTGATAGAATAAATGGATCAAAGACAGTAAGGATCAGAAGTTTTGGACACTAGGCAAAAATTTAATCTAATTGACATTTATAGAATAACATCCCCAATACCACAGAATATACTTCTTTTCAAGTGCAAATGAAACATTAAGACAGACCACATGCTACAAACAAATCTGGCCATAAAGAGTCTTAATAAGTTTCAAAGGATTGAAACCACAAAGAAATTAAAGTAGAAATCATTAACAAAGAAAGCTGAACAATCCCCACACATTTGGAAACTTAAGTTACATATGCTAAGCAAACCTTTGCTTTAAAAAAAAAAAATCACAAGGGAAATTAGAAAATATTTTGAATGGTTAAAAACCAGCAGATCAAAGTTTATGAAATGTAGCTAAAATAATGCTAAGTGAGAAATGAATAGTTTTAAATGCATATATCTGAAACCAACTTAAATGATCTAAGTTTCCACATTAAGAAGTTAGAAAAAAAGAGCAAATTAAACCCAAAGTAAATAGAAATAAAGATAAGAGCAGAAATGAAATAGAAGCAATAGAGAAAAATCAATGAAACCGAAAGTTGTTTCTCTGAAAAGTTTGATACAGTTGATAAACAGTTAGATTGATCCAAAAAAAAACTCACTTTGTTGCAGAATTTTGCTCCTCACTTCATCCAAAACCGGGTTCTTGTCACATAACCAGGAAGGACCAGGAACATGGACGCATTGAAGGGTGAGGGGAACAGAATTTATTGAGTGAAAAGGAAAAAAGAAAAATTATTCTCAGCAAAGTGAGCACAGGACCCCCACTTCAGATTCAATCCCAGGCCACCACACAGGAGCTGAAGAGGCCAGGCTCCTCCTGGCTGAGCTTACCTGCAGCTTCTCTGGGCTCCGCCTTGTTCTCCCAGTGCACAGATGGGTTGGAGATTCTCCGGAGACCCTCCCTCTTATCTGTCTCCTTCATGTATCAATTTCAGTATCAGGAAATGAAAAGAAGATACAACTAAAGATCCTATATATATATATATATATATATAAAGAGGATAACAGAATATGTATAACCAATTTTATGTCAATAAATAAACTTAGATGAAATAAACAAGTTTTATTGAAAGGCACAAATAACCAAAACTGAAACAAGATATAGAAAACTTGAACTATCACAGAAATTGAATTTATAAGTAAAAGCCTTCTCACAAAACAAAACAAAACAAAACAAACAAAACGAACAAAAAACTCTAGACCCGTATGGCTTTACAGCTGAATTTAACCAAACATTTAAAGATTGAAGTTTTTTCAGACACAAACTTCTAGAAAATTGAGGAAGGAACAGTTTCCCAAACATCTATGAAACCGGTATTAATCATGATACTGAAACCACCAATGCATTACAAAAAAATTATCGAATGATGTCCCTCTTGAATGCAAAATTCTTAAAATATCAAACCAAAGTCAATGGTATACAAAAGGACGATACATCATGACCAAACAGGGTTTATTGCAGCAATGTGAAGTTGATCAGTGTAACTTACCACTTGATAATCAAGAGAAAAATCATCTCTATAGATGCAGATTAAAAACATCTAACAGCACTTAACCCTCACACATGGTAAAACTCCCAGCAAACTTGTAATAGAAGGAAACTTTATTAGATGAAGGGTAGAATGAAAAATACAGTAACATTATACTCAAGAGAGGAAGATTGCACTCAGTGCTGCTAAGATTGACAACAAGGCAAGCCATCCTCTCTCACCACTTTTAGTCAACATTATACTAGAGGTTCTTTTAAAAGAGCTGTATCGGCTGGGCACGGTGGCTCAGCCCAGCACTTAAGGAGGCCGAGGTGGGCAGATCACTTGAGTGCTGGGATTACAGGCATGAGCCCCACACCCAGCAACAGACTTTAAAAGCCTTTTGGAAACGTAAAAGTGGAACAAACTCTAGTATTTGGATGGAGAGTTTGAGACCAGCCTGGCCAACATGGTGAAACCCGGTCTCTACTAAAAATACAAAAATCAGCTGGGCGCGGTGGCGTGTGCCTGTAATCCCAGCTACTTGGGAGGCTGAGGCAGGAGAATCGCTTGAACCAAGGAGTCAGAGGTTGCAGTGAGCCGAGATCATGCCACTGTATGCCAGCCTGGTGACAGAGCAAGACTCCATCTCTAAATACATAAATTAAAATGAGATACAAAAATCAGCTGGGCATGGTGGCACATGCCTGTAGTCCCAGCTGCTTGGGAGGCAGAGGCAGGAGAATCACTGAACCGGGAGGCGGAGGTTGCAGTGAGCTGAGATTGCGCCATTGCACTCCAGTCTGGGCGACAGAGTGAGACTCTGTCTCCCCGACCCCGAAAAAAAGAGGTGTCTCATGCACATGTGTAGCCACCTTCAAGGATACTTTTGACTCCATTTGGACCATACCAACTCAGTGGGTTTGAATCAATACGAAGACCTCTGACACAGTATCTGAAAATGTGTCTCAAACCTTTGACCCCTATAAATATATACATCTACATCAGATCTTCCAAAACCTTCTCTAGCTTACAAAGCATGCATAATTACCCCCATGTGGGAGTGCTTCAGGAATCATCTCATTCTCCTAAATAAATCTCAAAACACCATCCTTAAGCCTAAGAAGCGTAGGGTTTTCATTATACCCATATTTCCTTGCAAAACAAAAATAAAAACCATTGAATTTTTCATAGGTGAACTCCCTCTTCCCTTCTGGGGTCATGTTTCAGGTTTGCGATCTCTGCTCCAGTCTGCGGCCCATGCTTGGTTTGACATTCTACCACCCGAACTATGAGTGGGACAGAAGACAGAAACAGCCTTCCCCTTCCACAGAAGGCATCACTCTTTCCATCCAAGGGACAGTGGCCCTCAAGCCTGGCTATTGGCTCCTATGACAGAGATCCCAGGAGCATCTCTGGTTCCCATCCTCACCTTCTTTTCTTGTCTCATGAGCTCCTGCATGCTTCCAATGAATTACCATTGTATTTCTAGTAGCCATTGTCAATTTGTGAAGAATCTTTTCTGGTATTAACAAAACCTTGAAGAGTCAATGTATTGGCTTGCTTCTGTTTTAAAAAAAACAATAGTGGAAGAAAACTGACATTGAAGAATAAACAAATTTGGACTTGGAGCAAGTAAGGCCACAAATCCAAGTGACTAACTAAAGCCCTCAGCTGGTACTGTGAGCTCTTTCTTCACCCACAAAACGGTGGTAGTCTCTGTCCTGCCCATTTCACAGCATCAGGGCTCTAACGTGCAAGGGCTTTGCAGAGAAACTGATGGGTGGTTTGATTTGAACAACTGAAAACACTAGGGATGGAGATGGACAACCCCAGATGCCAGGAACTGAACGTGTCCACCAACATTCACATCTGAAATCCTAACCCTCAAGGTGATGGTATTAGAAGGTGGGGCCTTTAAAGGCGATTAGGTCATGAAGGCAGAGGAAGATCCCTCACCCCTTCAGCCGCATGAGATAACAGTAGGAAGATGGGACCCTCACCAGAACCAGATCTGCCAGGGCCTTGGTCTTGGCCTTTCCAGCATCCAGAACCATGAGAAAGATTTGTTTATAAGCCATCCAATTTGTGATATTTTGACATCAGAAAGGGACTAAGACACCAAGCTTGTCAGATTTTTTTTTTAGAGACAGGGTCTCTATCCCCAGGCTGGAGTGCAGAGGCGTGATCATGGTTCACTGCAGGCTTGACCTCCTAGACTCAAGTGAAGGTCCCACCTCAGCCTCCTGAATAGCTGGGACTAGAGGCACACATCACCACACCCAGCTAATTTTATTTTTTGTAGAGACAGGGTCTTGGTTGCCCAGGCTGGTGTCAAACACCTGGCCTCAAGCCATTCTCTGGCCCCAGCCTCCCAAAGTGCTTGGATTACAGGCATGAGCCCCACACCCAGCAAGAGACTTTAGAAGCCTTTTGGAAAGGTAAAAGTGGAACAAACTCTAGCATCTGGAAGCAGGAATACCTGCAATTATACTCCCACCTGCCTCTTAGCAGGTCATGTGGAAGTGGATGTGATTTCATAAGAATCCTACAGAACATTGCATCTAACACCTGGAAAATGCCCTATCAGTTAAGGATGACTCCTTTCCTTTTCGGGCCTGCTCCAGACAGTATTCTGCACACAGAACCTGCCTTAGAATTTAAAAATTGAGGGCAGAAAATCATCTGGCTTCCAAAAATGATTATGAAGAATGTAAACAGGAAAATAAATTGAGCCTAGAATTTCAAAGAAGATAGAATTTATTAGGTAAAAATAAACCACCTAAATAGGGGCCCAGAGAGCTTCCTTTATTTCTCTAGGTACCTCTAGGCCTTCCCACCCCAACCCCAATAAAAACATTTTGCATATATAATGGCTAGCAAAGACTAAAAAGATGCGACACTTCCAAACACAGCAGGCACTCAGTTACAGGAGGGTGACGACTGGGTCAGACAAGACCTTCTGGAGGAGTCCACCATTTTCTCCGTTGCAATCCGGACAAGAAGACACCCTGGCCTTCTGGGCCAGAGGCTGACATTAGGGGGTCCCTAAGCAAGTGACAGGCTGGAGCTTCTGGTTGGGAGGCAGGTTGCATCCTCCAACTGCTTCACTATCAAATCCTGCTTCTGCTCCTCCAGCACGTCACAGAACCGACGCATGGCTAGAGGGTCCAAATGGGGACAGACAGAAATATGGTTTAGTGGGTTTGCAAGTAGGTCCCAGACATATCCAGGTCATGGTCAACCCTAAGAGTCTCTCATTCAGGGATCCTGAACTTCAGCCCTCCCATCTTTGGGATGGATTTCCAAGTCTCATGTTACATCCCTGATTTCTTTTTGAATATCATTGGTATGTCAGCCTGCGAGACATCTCAATGTCTTGTATCAAAGCCTGTACTCTGGGGCTTATGGCCTTGGCCTAATCAGGATTTCTATTTGCCTCTAGTGTCTCTTCACTCAGCCTACCTTCTATACTAGCTCAAAAGAATTCTTCAACAAAAAACTTTATGAGAATGAACAATTCACTGCTATGTTCCCAGCAGGTGGAACAGCATCTGGCATGTAGTGGAATGCAATAAATAAATGTTAACATGAATGTCCTGCTCTCTATAACCTCAGAGAAGAATATAAACTCTCTAGAGGTATGTCCCCATATGGCATACAGGGACTTCCATAGTCATCCGCCTGTCCCATCTCACCTAGGGCTGCCAGCCCCACAAGGGCAGAGTACTCCTTTTTAGCTTGTGACCCCAATGCCTCACTCAATGGCAGTCACAGAACAGATACCCCAAATGGGTAATGAATGGATGGGTGCTTGAGATACGTATCAGTTCTTGTCTGCAAAAGCACTTAATTAAAGACAGACATGGAAACAGGGAATAAAGAAGGGCTAGATATATAGGATGTTTAAGGGCAGGTGGAGGTTGAAATATTAAGTTGATGGGGCATCTTTAAAGGATCGGGAGGTCAGCTCCACTCACCCAATTTTAGCCGGGGGAGCTCATCTGCAAAGATGAGGCGGAACCAGCCTGGCTCCTTACACATGTAAGCTTTGCCACGGGATAACAACAGCTTGTGGTCCAGGAAGCGGCGATAGAGCAGCTGTTCTTCTTGAAATGTACAGGGATCCAGGTACTAGGTAGGGCAGAGGAACAGAGCTGAGCTCAAGACCCAAATGGCAGGTCTACCCAAGAACACTGGTCCTCATTCCCAGAACTCACCTTTTTCAAGTTGATCCAGACATAGAGGCCGGAGCTGCGGTTGTGAAAGGGGATCTCCAATGCCTTCAACTTAGCAGTGACATATTTGTGAGCTTCCCGGAGCCGGAAGCGATTGGTGGGTAGGTACACTTTGTTGATCCATTCTGGATAGGTAGAGAAAAAACACTGTCACAGATATTACCACAGAAATCTATGGAGAGTTCCTTCCCAAATGCTCCCTTCCTGGGCTTTACGCAAAAAATAAAAAACAAAAATAAACCAGCCTCCCTCTGTCACCCAGGCTGGAGTGCGGTGGCACAATCTTGGCACACTGCAATCTCCACCCCCTGGGCTCAAGCAATTCTCATGTCTCAGCCAACTGAGTAACTGGGACTACAGGCGCACACCACCATACCCAGCTAATTTTTGTATTTTTAGTAGAGATGAGTTTTCACTATGTTGGCCAGGCTGGTCTCCAACTCCTGGACTCAAGTGATCCACCCACCTTGGCCTCCCAAAGTGCTGGGATTATAGGTGATAGCCACTGCAGCCTGCAAGCTATTTCTAAGACTATTATATTCAAGTTGATGGCGCCCACACCCAGTACACCCACTTCTTATCTAAGGCTCCTGTAGAGACACTGGGCTTCTCAAAGGTCTAGTAGGAAAGTTCCCTTAGAGTTTACAGCCCTGAGGCAAGGAGTCAATCCCCTAACAGGGGTTGAAGCTGCTGTTGTCAACTGGGCAAGCAGCAGGGACTCACAGCTGCTGCCTCTGGAATTTGAGCCTCATACAATGGAGTTGGAGGAATAGATGTATGCCCAGGGATGCTCTTGGCCCAACTGCCCTCATCATTCATAGAACAGAACCACTTGGAGAGCTGTTAGAAGCCTTGATGCTCAGGCTATAAATCATCTAAATCAGGATCTTTGAAGATGGAACACACATGTCAGTATTTAAGCTCCCTGGGAAACTCCCATGTCCATCCAAGATTGAGGACCAGCCTTCAAGGGGCTGGGATCTGGTTACCACCAAGTATCAGAGGTATTGATATCTAGGGAACCAATCAGTTGGATTTCTCCTATCTACTTCTCTCCCCTCCCAGAGCTGAAAGCAAATTGCTTTCTAAACCAGCAAATATAATGACATTAGTTTGTTTCATCATATCCCAGCTATTAATTAAAACTTCCAGCTTGGTATCTGTTCTATTACAGGGAACTAAAGAAAGTGAGTCTCTTCTAAGTTTGGGCTGTGGCTCTAAAGGGATAAGTCCCTTCTGAGGCCAGCATTCATTTGAGATCCAAGCGAGGGGAAGATGAATCCAGGTGCCACAGGCCCAGCCACACCAACTTGCCCAAATGGCAGCTCTCCTTTGGCCACCTTGGAAGATGAGATAATGTTGTATTGGAAGAGTCAGGGTGGTTTTTTTTTTTTTTTTTTTTTAAATAATGTTTGTCTAAAGCAAACAGGGCTTTGGGGAAAGAAAATATATATTCACGTAAGTACTAATTTCTGAAGTTCCTACCTTTACAACTTAGAGTAGGATTAGCCATCCACTTCTAGACAGAACACAAGCTACCAGACATCCAGAAATTAAAGCTCATCCTGTGTTTTTGTTACTGCTGTTGTTTTCGTATGTTGCGGGTTTTTTTGTTTGTTTGTTTGTTTTTTGAGATGGAGTCTTGCTCCGTTGCCCAGGCTGGTGTGCAGTGGCGTGATCTCGGCTCATTGCAACCTCTACCTCCCCAGTTCAAGCAATTCTCCTGCGTCAGCCTCTCAAGTAGCTGGAATTACAGGCGTGCACCACCACACCTGGCTAATTTTGCATTTTTAGTAGAGGCCTGGTTTCGCCATGTTGGCCAGGCTGGTCTCAAACTCCTGACTTCAAGTAATCTGCCTGCCTCAGCCTCCCAAAGTGCTGGGATTACAGGCATGAGCCACCCCACCCGGCCTTATCTTGTGTTTTAAAACAGCACCTCCATCTTCTATCTACACCGTGCTGTGTTATCTGACCTCTCTTGCCCTCCTTCAGTCTTCACATCTTGCCACAGTTAAATCTGAGACAGCAAATAGGGTCTCGGTATATTAAGGGTACATCGGAGCCCAAGCAAATCCAAGAGTTCCCCATGGCCATGAGGTCCGGCCAACATGCTGGCCTGCACTGGAGCTCAGTACCTGTGTTCTGGAGCAGTTGACACAGCTTGTGCTGGGTGATGCCAGAGATGCTGTGGAGGTAGCCGAAGGCACTGACCGCAGAGACTACCTCCTTGTTGTGGGTGTACAGAGCACCAAAGCGGAAGCCAGAGATGCCAAAATCCTAGAGGAAGAAAAGTGGAACAGGAACAAATGTTTTGTCTGCCTTCTATTCCTGGCTCCCCCTCCTTCCCTAGCCAAGGAGAAAAAGCAATGGCTCACCTTACTGGTACCCCAGATCACGTGGGTCCTGCTGCGATCAGGCAAACTGAAGAAGAAATGGAAAAAATAACTAAGGTTAGAGAGAAATAGTTGATGAAGATCCGGGGGCCTACGAGGGGAAAGTGGACTTGAGGGTCTTCCTAGATCGCAGGGCCTACAGGGCCCAAAGTTCAGGAAACAGTAGTCCCAGTTAAGCCAGGAAGTCAACACAAGGTATTCCTGAAGACCTAGAGGGAACAGCACCCAAGTGCCCACTGAACAAAGTCTAGGACCTTCAGCTTGACATGTGGCTCTTCTACAGCTTGGCCAAAGCCACCTTCTTGGCAGTTGGGCCACCAACATTTCTAGAACGTGCCTGAGTATTTCTTACTGCCCCACCTTTGGTGAAGCAGTTCCTTCTGTCAGGCACTTCCTCCTTTTGCTTTGATTGCTGGAATCCCATCTCTAGGGCAAGATACCACCTTTCAGAAGGTTCTGCCCCCTTTTTCTTTCCCTGTAGGAGCCTCATAAAAGTTCCTACTCTGACATTTTATGAGGCTTTATTTTGACCTTTGACAGTAGACTTTCTACCTTGACTTCAAATTATCTTGTATACAAAATAGCATACAGACTAGAAGACATTTGGAGGGGGAAAAGATGATGCTTTGCTTGTATTCACAGCCCCTGTGGGCAGTTAACTCCGTTCCTAGCATGTAGCCAGTTAAGTTCATGTCACATGAACTCACCCTGCAAAAACAGAACCTTGTGGTTCTCGTTTCCAACTCCAGCTGAGACCAGCTCACCTTTTCATGCTCAGAACGCTGTGGAATGTGATGGATTCATCAAACACAGACAGCATGTAAATCTCATCTATGATCACATGTAGATCATGCCTGTAGATGAGACGAAAGAAGGAGAACAAGTTCTAGCTTCTCTCTGTAATCTTTTGTCTTTGCATGCTTTTTACAAGCATCTTTGTCATCTTAACTCATGTCTTTTATGGTGTTCTCTGGACACAGAACATGGACTCCTACCGCTCCAGCAGCCCATGTGACCCTCCAAGGGGCACAGTAAGGTAGATGGGTGGTACACCAGAAGGGACCCTTAGACCTGGCTTGGGGGTACTGGGAAGGAACAGGACCCAAAAGACACATATGAAAGCATCTTGTCTAACCTTAGCTAACCATTCAACCATCAAGCAGAGACTATGGGAAGAGGCTGGGTGGCCCAGAGAATTTTTAACTGGTAGTCAGGAGTTCCTAACTGCATATGTGCCTCATTCATTCTCTCAACAACCCTCAGTACTGTCATCTCCATTTCAGATGAATAAACTAAGGCGGGTCGGGTACAGTGGCTCACGCCTGTAATCCCAGCATTTTGGGAGGCCAAGGCAGGCGGATCACAAGGCCAGGAATTCAAGACCAGCCTGGCCAACACGGTGAAACCCCGTTTCTACTTAAAACACAAAAATTAGTTGAGTGTGTTGGTGCACACCTGTAATCCTAGCTACTCAGGAGCCTGAGGCAGGAGAATTGTTTGAACCCAGGAAGAGGAGGTTGTAGTGATCTGAGATCGTGCCACTGCACTCCAGCCTAGGCAACAGAGCGAGACTCCATCTCAAAAAAAAAGAAAAAGGAACTAAGGCTCTGCACTGTAAAGTCAGTTCCCTCCATTAGCAGGTGCTATAGCTGGGATGTGAACCCATTCTATCCAATTTTTGCCCACCCCTTCTAGCATTTTTCCCCCTGACCCCACGCTGCGCCATTCATTGGTCTGGGTTAATCATGAAGTTTGACTGAGTCTCTTTCTTATGGAAAATGGAAGGTTATCTGCCTTAAGTAATAGGACTGTTTCAGGACTCCAGAGAAAACTGAGGTTAACGTGCTTTTAGGAAAGGATTGTGAAGTTCTGCAGGAACATGTCTTCATTGCATCAAGTCTGAGAGTCTCTTCCTCGGCCCCTGAGCCCTGCCTTTGGAAATGGATGCTGGGAGAAAGTACTTAAGCTTAAGTAGAAAAGTAACAAATTATGTATTTGTAAGTGACATTTTCCTCAGAAAACAAAACTATATTTTGACTGTTATGCAAACGTCAATACATGGGCAGAGGCCAGAAAGGAAATGGCAAAATTTTGAAGTGGTAAGTACGTGGTTACATTTTCCTTCATTTTAATTTCAGTTAGTTGTACATAATTCCAAAAAATGTGGTGTATAGTGAGAACATTTAGGGTAAATTACTTTTTTTTTTTTTTTTTTTTTTTAGTAAATTACTTTTTGAGACAGTCTCACTCTATTGCCCAGGCTGGAGTACAGTGGCACGATCTCAGCTCACTGCAACATCCTCCTCCCAGGCTCAAGTGATTCTCATGTCTCAGCCTCCCAAGTAGCTGGGATTACAGGCACCTGCCACCATGCCTGGCTAATTTTTGTATTTTTAGTAGAGACAAGGTTTCACCCTGTTGGCCAGACTGTTCTGAAACTCCTGACCTCAAGTGATCCACCACCTTAGCCTCCCAAAGTTCTGGGATTACAGGAATGAGCCACCAGATCTGGCTCTTGACTCGTTGACTATAAGTGATAGGAACCCTTTTAAGGAACATCACCTAGTCTCAAGGGGTGGAACTCATACCTCTTGGCAAATTCCAGGTATTTCGTCAGCGAGTCTGGGGAGTAGATGTCACCCAAAGGATTCTGAGGGTTCGTTAGCACAAGGCCTCGGACATTTTTCCTCTAAGAAAAACCCGAACATAACTGAGTGAATACAAGTCCTTTGTATCTGCCCTAAATTCAGCCAAGGATCTTTTACAGGTCAGGACATCCAGGAAGGCCTAGGTAGGATCTTGAAGCAGCAACTACTGTAATGCCCACAGAGGGGGAAGAGGAAGAAAGTCTGGGGCTGCCATAACATCCCCACAGGACTCAGGGATCCTAGACGGACACACCCCTGGATCATTCACTGTCTCTTCCGACTTCTGACAGCCCACCAGGTCTCGGTGAACAAGCAGTACCAGAGTCTCAATACTCAAATCCCTTTTAGGACCAGCGGCGGTCACCCTAAAAATATAGTTCCCTCCTTACCTCAAGCCTAGCTTCAAGCAGGGCTTCCTCTAATTTGTCCACAGTGAGCTGGAAAGGATAGGTGTTCATAGCAGTGATCTGGAAGAGAAACACTACATGAGAAGTGTCTCTTAAAATCTAAGCCTTGATTCCTCATTCCCATAAACCCCAGACAATCCTCTGCCTTCATATCAGGGTGCCAGCCCACATGCCTTCTCCACCCCAATTTCTCCACCTCTACCCAACCACTTAGATGGGTAGAAAAGAAGCCCTTCTACACCTTAAAGTGTCCCCAGAACACTCCATTGCCTAGGGGTACAGAGCAGGGAAGGGGACCCATGCGAACCTTACTCTCCAGGTGGACAGGAATCAACTCGACCTTCGCATACAGGCGGCAGCTAAAGGCAAAACCACCATAGAAGGGAGTGGGGACCAGGAAGGCCTCTGGAAACAGATGCAGAGCCATCAGTTCAAGGTCTTTCAATCAGAGCCTGCTGCCAGGCTCCCCAAACGAGCAAAGCTATCGACAGAAAAAAAGTCAGTTTCACGATCCCTTCCCTGAGGATTAATGTTCTTAGGTTCAGGTGCTATGAAAGTTATCCATTATTATAGACATCATTAGGGGAAAGAAAACTCTAGTTTCTTCTTTGTGGGTACACTAGAGAAGAAGAGGAAGGAATATCACTGTGAATGGCTCAGAATTCAGGGCACAAATCAAGCTAGGCTCGCTAGCAGATGGAGCCATGGTTATTAGGGAAGCCTCATCTGATCCAGGCCAAATATCAGAGGTCAAGGTCCATGCACAAGGAGGGCTCCGGTCATTTGGACCTGGTGATCTCATGTTCTTTTCTTCCCATCCGTTTGGCCTTACTGGGGAGCTAACAGGAGACCTTCTCCTTTGCATGAAAGGGACCATCTTAGCCACTTGTTTTGATGCTTCCAGAGCTCTTTAAGATTGGAACCTCTTGCTTAAGCATTGTTATGGGGGAGGCTGAGAACGGTCCATTCAACCTTGTTTGGTCCAGGATTAATTAACCTTTCTTTGAGGAGATAAGAAATCTATATTGTCTGAGCCCATTGCCAGGGCTCTCTGTATTGCAGTTGAGCCCAAAAGCCCAACCACGAACATAGTAGCTAGCTTCCCATCGTCATTCCTGGGGCATACCTCTTTGAGGTCCATCATATCTCTCTTCCATTAAATGGGAAATCCAAACCCCTTGCTCCCACAGAAATGGGAAGATATCCTAGTCAGTGTGGGAGAAGCCCCAGCACTTTGGGGAAAAGACCTTGAGTCAAGATGCTCTTCTTCCTCAAAATCCAGTGCCCTTGTGTTCCTACCCACGTGCTAGTATTTCACTGAGAGGGAAAGCAGAGCCCACTGACTTACCGCCTGGGTCACACAGAACCATGGCCAGAGCAGAGAAGACAGAGCAGCAGCCATTTAGAACAACCACCTGAAGACAACACACGAGAGGCAAAAGTCAAAACCAATACCCATGTGAGAAGGGGTAGCCGCGCTTTCTCCATCCCCCTGGGCGGGACAGGCACAGGGCCCAGCCTCAGCCGGGACACACTGGCCTTCATGCTGCTGTGACCCTGAGAGTCTCCACTGATTCTCCTTGTACCCCCTAGAAAGGGCAGAGCATCCTCCAAGAATATAGCCCTCCACCAGGGTGGCAGCAAGGCTGGGAAACTGACTCACGTTTTCTGGATCAAGTGGGTCAGGTGTCCTGCAGTAGTAGGTCAGGAACCGGGCCACTTCTTCCCGCAGGCTATAAACAGACCCAAAGACATCCTGTGGTTCCCAGGCCCCTCTCCTCACTCCTGGCTTAGATGGTCATTGTCCAACCTAACAGGGACCTTTACTACCCAGTCCAACCTCATATTACAGAGCTACTGACTGAGACCATCGACTCCCCAGGTCACACAGACAATAAATGAGAGTTGAGACAAGAACTCAGGCCGTTTTAATTATTCCTGCTATACCAGCCTGCCTCCTGATGAAGTTTGGCTCTAGGTATTTTCTAGAAGTTATTACTCAAAGAGATAGGGAGGTAACCAACCAGGAATTGAGTGCCTTGAATCCTCCTTCTGGATAAGGACAGCTGCCTGTGGGACCAAGAGACCCTAAATTCTGAAGGTCACTTACAATGGCTGCCCTCTCCAATCAGGGTACTGCAGCAAGGCCTCCTCAACGCAGTTCATGTCACTTTCTTGCAACTGTTGACAAATAGAACATGAAGATAGGTAGGCCAGGGAAGTCTAAGAGGCCTCATCCTACTCCTAGTTCTTACACGAGTGTTTGCCCTCCACATACATGGCCTCCCAGAAAGGGAATGGGTATATACACTGCATGCTCCTTAATGGAGGCCGCCATCTTGTCATAAATTACACACACAGATACCTCACTGGGAAGTATTTGACCCAGAGGTTCCCATAGCAACCTACCCACCATATACCTGGTCAGAGAACACCTCTGGACAGTCAACAAGGCCAGGAGGTTAGATGTGCTATTCTAGAAGCTATTTCTCCACTCCTTTTCCCAAGCTCCTGTGTCTTACCCCAGTATCTCCCACAGCCGAGAAGCACACTGGGGGGACTAAGCCTTGAAGGGGTGGGTCCCAACACAGCCCAGAGCATGGCTTACTCTTTCAGTTATCAGGTCAATGCAGAGCTTGTTCTCACTGGTGCCAAGGTTAATGAAGCCCTGGAGATGGAAGGAATCTAAGATCAGTTTGATCCTCTTGTTCCACCCTAGATAGATCCCTTGAAACATGCTAATAAATATTCATCTCGGACTAGTTCAAATGGAGATCTCACTGCCCACAAGGCAATTCAATCCACGTCTGACAACTTCAAGTGTTAGGAAAGCTTTCCATGAACCCAAAGTAGTACAGCTTGGAAATTTCCTGCGTAGAGCCACATAAATAAGGTATGTCCTATCAACCAGTCATTGAGTTCTTATTATGTGCCAGACACTAGACCAAGTGCTTCACATGAGTTGTCTTAATTCCTGAGAAGAAGGTTCTATATGATCCAATTTAAAGAGTAAAGGTTAGAAAAGTCGAATAACCTACTAGCCATGTGACCTTGAGTGATAGGTAGAACTCTACCTACCTGACGCCCGAGCCTGAACCCTTAATCCCCAAAGCCCCACCTGACACCTACCTCTGCAAGTTCTCCTTACACATTAGGGCCTTCTAAGTTATTAGAGGAGAACAGAGATGGGAACAGAAGGGGAAGGTATAGCTAATGTTACCCTCCACCCTCCGTCTGGAGAGCTGCTCCGGACTCCACTTTGCCGTAAGCCTTTCTTCAGTTCCCTATCACCCTTAAGGTAACCTCCTTTTTATTTTTATTTTTATTTTTTGATATAGGGTCCCACTCTGTCACCCAGGCTGGAGTGCAGTGGCACAATCTCAGCTCACTGCAACCTCCACCCACCGGGGTCAAGTGATCCTCCCACCTCAGCCTCTCAGATAGCTGAGACTACAGGTGTGCGCCACCACACCTGGCTAGTTTTTGTATTTCTTGTAGAGATTGGGTCTTACCATGTTTCCCAGGCTGGTCTCAAACTCCTGGACTTGAGCGATTCACGTACCTTGGCCTCCCAAAGTGCTGGGATTACAGGCGGGAGCCACCACGCTCGGCCCCTGAGGGTAACATCTTAACATCTCTCATCCACCTCTGTCCACATCGGCTGCCACAGCACCAGTGGTCTCTACTCTGGCCACTGGACCTCCTTTCCCAATCACTCCTAGCCCTTCCCATCTTAAAGATTTCACATGTGCTGTTTCACATCTGCCTGGAGGATCATGGCCACGGCCATGACCACATGGCTGGCTGATTCAGCCTTTAAGACATCTTCCCAGACCACCTGAAGCGGGCATCGCTTTCATGCTCTTGGGGTGATTATTAATGCCTGTGCACCAGTGGCTGACCCCATTCATCACTATGCTAAGTTCCATAAGGGCAGGCTCATTTGCCCCCGTGACCACAGGGACTGACTCCTAATGATTAAGAGCTAGGATTTAGGGAGAGGGAGGGATTTGGGGGTGGGTGGAGTTCTCCAACTTTCTGGGGCATGTCACCTTATTTTTTCAGTTACGCCCTTATCTGCAAGATGACAAGAGTGCCCATTTCATAAGGCTAAAAAGAATGAGAACGCATAGAACACTCGGCACAGGACTCAGTAAATCCAAGTGACTGGAGCCCATGAGGATGCTGCCCACCCTCCACCCCAAATTCTCACCAAGCTGTTCTTATCCTTATGGTATTTGTCTTTTTGGTAGGCATTATAGTCCTGGAAGCTTGACCAATAGAGGGCAGAGATGTCAATCCCACGGTTGGACAGGTCACGACTGACAAAGGCAGCTTCACAATCACTCAGTTGGGGAACTGGATCAGGCTGCCCAGATAGTTGGGTCCCCTGCCCATATCTGACATCACCCCTAGAGTCCTCGGAAGGAAGAGGCACTTGGAGCTCCAGGCCACTCGTGGCCCCAGACTGTAGGAGGTTGATCATCTGGCACAGTAAGTGACTTAGGAGGGCTTCCTGCTCACGGATGGCCTGGGTGTGCCTTCGTTCCTGCAGCAGGCCCTGCCTGCTCATCAGCTGCACAAAGTGCTCCCTCATGGTCTGCCGCAAGTGCAGCGTCACCTCCAACAGCTGGGTATAGATGCTCTGGTCTCTGAGGACCTGGCTTGTCGTCTGGCCAGAGGGCACAGGAAGGGTGTCTGACCGATGACTCATACTCCAGGTATCTGTACTGGCCTCTGCAGGCTGCCCGGCACCTACGGAGAAAGAGACCATGCATTGGGGCAAAGGAGGATCTCCTGGACCCTCAGGTCCAGAAACGGATGGAGATAAAACAGATCTCGGGCTGGTTCTTCTCACTTCCATGCCTTGGTTATACGACCAGATTGGTTCAGGAAGAGTTACCTACTCGTTCGGGCAGTGAGTACATGGCCTCAAGCCTAGACACTGAGTGCTCTACTTAAATGGCATTAGAATGTATTCTGAGGAAGACTCTTAGGGTCCACGGTGAGAGCAGGAATATATGAACAAGGAAACTCCGGAATCTCCAACCTCTTCCTCAACCTGAACGGTTCCTGCTTTGTCTGGTTAAATAGGAAAAAAGGGTTTCTACTGCTCAAAAACAACCAGCATCAGTACCCACCGAGTAAAACATTCTGCTAGAATAAACTACCGCCTGAGGGCCAGATCTGGCCTGCCACTTATTTTTGTAGATAGTTTTATTGGAGCACAGCCCCATTCATTCATTTGTGTCTTGATCATGGCTGCTTTTGTACGACAGTGGCAGAGTTTAATAGTCATGACAGAGACCACGTGACAGAGACCATACAGTCCATGAAGCCTAAAATAGTAACTGTCTGGCTCTTTATAGAAAAGGTTTGCCAAGCCCTGTTCAAGTACATCAGCCCTTCTTTTTGCCTGTTCTTCTCCAGGTGCCATACCACATACTCGAAGCCTTTAGATTCCTCAGTTCTTCTATCCTTGCTTGGCTTCCTGTAAATGCCTGCAACCTACTCACTGCAATGCCTGCCTTAGGCTTCCATCACTTGTAACTATGCGCTAGGTACGTCATCAGAATCACCTGGAGAGCATAGTAGGACACAGATGGTGAGACCTCACCCCTGAACTTTGAGTCAGTATGTCTGTGGTGAGACCTGAGAATCCTCATTTCTAGCAAGTTCCTGGGACTACACTTAGCAAAAAACAAAAAAACAAAAAAACTTTTTTTGGAGGGATTGGGTCTTGCTCTGTCACTCAGACTGAAGTGCAGTGGCACGATTATGGCTTACTGCAAAAGACTTCCAAATATTCGGATTAACCTTCCTTCTGAAAACAAGTTAAAATACTGAACAAGACCAAAAAATACCTTCTTAAAGCCTCAAAGAATGAATAAATCAGAGAGCAAGATCCCAGAAGGTCATAAAGCTTGAGGCCAACAGCTGTCACTACTTCTTTAAGACAATCTTCATATCCCAAGACACCAAGACCCTTTTTTCTAAAAACCTAGACTTATGCCCCTTCCACCAAATGCTACAATTCCAAGTTTTTTCCACTAAGTAACGTCCTCCTACACACACACACACACACACACACACACACACAAACAAACAAAAAACCCTTGTTGCTTCTTTTATAGGTTTAAGGCACCAGTACTTTAGAGTACCACGCTGTCCAACTTCTTCAAACCTTGTTCAGTTTGCTTGCGAGGTTCCCATTGCAACGTATACCTTCCCTTCATGACATTTAATGTTGTTACTTGTTCAGCGTCTACCCAGGTCGGCCTTCATTATTACATTCTTAGCACAGTACCTTAGCACATAGACATCTAACATAGTTTATGAGTAGGAGACGCACAATCACAAGGACGTTGCCAAGTCGGGAAGAGATGAACCACAAATGAAGACATTGGCCATGGAAGATGAGCAACAGACAGATAAAGCCACAGAATAAACCTGTATCAAGTCTTGACTTAGGATCCCAACCTTTCATCAGCAATGCAAAAACTTTATTCAGTGTTAGGAACGTACTGATGAGAAAGAAATTGAACAAATATGAGTGTTTATGCCTAGACTAACCTTCTCTTCCACAAGCAAGACCTTTGCTCTGGCTGAAACTTCCTATCCTGGAAGAGATTCATTTCAGTGGGGCTCTCAACTCTGTAAGTAAGTCACACTGTCTTTCCAAATACTTGATTATCATAGAGCAATTCAAGGGCCAGGTGAGATTTCTTTGGTTTTGCTTTCCAAAAGGTGGTGCCTAGCATCCCTGTTGGTCATGAGGAGTGCTAGCGGAAAGAGCCAAGATGGGGGTGGTAACCTCCCTCCAATGAACAAGAAGTCATTGTCACCAGGCATCTTCTTCCTTCTCCCAGGACTAGAATTACATATTGAGTATCTTTGTCCTGTGTCACCTTAACAACAAAATCAAAGATGGGACAGCTCTTTGGACAGCTCTGTAACATCAGCCAGCTCAGCCCGTGGTCCCAGAATTTAAGTAGTTATTCCAGTTCAGCTAAATTAGGGGCCCTCAGACTGCTTGCCCTGGAAGTCCTTGCTGTTACCAAAGTTCCACTAGTCTGCCCCATCTACCCAGCACTCAGCCAGGGACTCCAGGCACATAGGAAACAGGATGGGGCAGGGAAGCTGGAGGACAGTAGGCAAATGGAGGAGGAAACTTGTTTAAAGTAGAATAAGAATCCCCCCGGGGCAGGTTTACATAGCAGAACATGGGGGCCAAGGCAGGTAACTGAAAATAATGCATTTTCCTGGTGAAAATGTCTTTTTTTTTTTTTTTGAGGAGGGGGAGTTGTTTGTTTTTGAGATGGAATCTCTTTCTCGCCCAGGCTGGAGTGCACTGGTGCAATCATGGCTCACTGCAACCTCTGCCTCCTGGGCTCAAGTGTCTCTCCCACCTCAGCCTCCTGAGTAGCTGGGACTACAGGCACATGCCACCACACACAGCCGATTTTTGTGTATTTTTTGTAGAGATGGGGTTTCACCGTGTTGCCCAGGTCGGCCTTGAACTCTTGGGCTCAAGTGATCCTCCTGCCTCAGCCCCTCAAAGTGCTAGGATTATAGGCATGAGCCACCATGCCTGGCCCCAAAATGTATTTTCTGATAACAAAGAGAGTATGCAGCAAGGCCAGGAGTAAACCTAGAAGCTGTTCTTCTGCCAAGATTCACCTTTCTATGGGAAAAGGTCTATTGTAAATGACGCCATTCCACAAAGGCAACAATGCCCCTACACCTCAGCCCTAAGCTGTGTGGTATCACGGGTATACCAATCCTCTCCTCAAGTCTTCTTGGCTATACCACTGGTTTCCATATTCCTCAGCCTCCCACCATCTATACGGTCCAGCCCTACAGGGTTCTGTGAGCCGCTCCCGGCTGGTGCGGAGAAGAGAAATTGTAGAAATAAAAGACGCAAGACACAGAGATAGAAAAAAAAGAGAGTTTGGGCCCAGGGGTCCACTGCTACCCAAATCGCTCTCACTTTTATTGAGCTGCAAATCTAGGGGCAGGGTAGGTAGGGCGTGGCAGTGATAGGGTCAAGTACATCACGTGTCATTCAGGTAGGGGCTCAGGAATTTCTGGCACCGGAAGTGAGGTAAGGAGCATAATGCATTAGCACCTTTTCCATACTTATCAAGAAAGAACTACAACATTAAGATTTATATTACTATTACTGATGATCTTTTCTAAGAAAAAAGGAACCAGGTGCAGAAGCAGAATATGATAGTAGCCATGGAACGTGACCACTGAAGCACAGCATCACATAGAGACAGTTAACCCCCGGATGTCTGCGGGTCTCCTGACAGCCGTCAGGCCTTGCCACAAGAGCTTGGAGAAGCGGAGTTTTCTCCTAACTTCCCCAGGAAGGAGATGTCTCGGCCATTTGGGACATCTCCTTCCCTAACTGGCTAAATAGCGGGCGATTTCACAGCGCTGGCGCTGCCGCACAGCCGAGGCACCCTCCGGCAGCCCTCATGCAGGCGTGACAGAGGGCTTAGAGCATCTTGCCTTAGTGTCCTTCGTTTCACAATGTCACCCCAGGTTCACACTTCCAACCTGAGAGGCATTAGTAAAAGAATTAAGATCACCTATGAATAACTAAGATCACATATGAATAACTCATAACAACTACCGTTATATTTCTAGTTACTTTCTTCTTCATTATTTATAGGGAAATAGGCAGAGATCTTTTGCTCCTGTCTCAGCCCTTATGGGATCTTCCCCCTATAACCATCTACCTTTCAATTCACTCAGGGACCTTCTATAGCAGCTATAGAAGCAGTGATAGAACCAGTATCCCAGGATCAGCCAAGTGGGTACCAGCAGCCTTTTGACAAGAGCTGAAAGACAGATCTTGAACAGTAGAAGCTGGGAAGGGGAAGTGAATATGGGAAATGAAATGGAAACAGGCTGGCCTCCTGTTCACGTTTGATGCCGGCACATGGGTATACCATTTACAGGAGGATAATTCTAATATCACTTTTTCCAGTGCCCTCCCAGCCCTTATAACTCTGCCTCGGCCTTTCAGCCTTCCTTCTTCCTGCCAGACGCCAGCCTCCTCTGGTGTCTCAGTATTCTCACCTCATTCAGATTCCTCCTTCTTGGTATGGCAAGTGTGACGGGGATTGCAGTGAAGCAAGGTATTCGGGGATACAGATCCCTAAATACCAGGTGCAAAATTGAAAGTTCAGGTAGAAGTACCCTTGACAGGCCTAGGCTCTATTCTATAATTGCTGTTCACTAATTATAGGCTATTGGAAGAATTTCTTCCCATCTGGGCATCAGTTTCTCCATATGTAAGATGAGAAGACACTTATTTCAATTAGATGTGATGAAACTGAAGCCCAGTGAAGATAAGTAACTTCTAGGGTCTCACATTAGAGCCAGGATTTAAACCCCAAACCTCTCATTTTAGCCCTAGGAAGCAGAGTGAACCAGAAGAAAACCAGTCCTTGCATGAACCGCAGCCTGGCTTCATATCACATAATACCCAGAAAGTCTCAAGTTCTGAGATGGGGTTAAATCATACTGTATTTTGGTGACTCAACATTCCTGGTAGAAGCGAGCAAATACTCTGGAAGCTGTTACCCTAGAGTGAATTTCTCAAATAATTTTTAAATATTGTGTCCAGCATGTAGAAAATCCAGGTACATGAATAAACAGCATGACTTAAAACCACCAGCACAGACAAGAGAAAGACCAATCAGTCTTCAGCTACTGGGAGTAGATTATAAAGTAATTGCTTTTCTGTTGAAGGAGGTAAAATCTAAGTTTAAAAATGGAAAGAAAATTAGAATTCATTAAGATAACAGATTTGAAAGGAAACAGGAGATCCCCAGAGGTTAAAATATAAGGACCAAAAATTTAAAACCTCAATAGGAGGGTTTAATAGGTGATGAGATACAGCTAAAATTACTAACCTGGAAGAAGAGGCTGAAGGAACTTTCTGGAATGAGGCCTGAAGGCAAGAAAAAGTAAGAGAATATGAACAAATCTAATACACACATATATGTATTTATTTGGAGTCCCAAAAGAAGAGAAAATGGGGCAAAAACCATTTGAAAAAGGTGTATCTTCAGTGCTCGATAGTTAGACATCAAAGCATGGAGTCAAGAAGCCCAAATGCTGATTAGGATAAGGAAATCTACACTTACAGTGAAGCTACAAAAAACAAGACAAAGATAACATCTCAAAAAGAGTCCAGGAAAAAAATGTCTCTTTCAAGGAATAACAGATCAAAAGCTGACTTCAACAGTGGAAACCTGAAGACGGTGAGATGTTATTTTCAATGTACTGCAAGAAAATAACTCCACTTAGAATCTTGCGAACATCACAGGATCAATATTCCCACAGGCAGTACCAATTCCTCAGAACAGTGGTTTCCAGAAGAGGGGTGTAGGAAGCTGGCTGCACTGGGGCTCAAGGAACTTTCTAGGGAAATGGAGGGGATCTCTATTTGATGGAGTGGTAGGTAGATGGTGATAGGCATTTGTCCAAGCTCAAACTGTATACTTATGAATTTTATTAGATTTAGATTTAAAATATAGCTATAGTGAACAAAGTCTCTGCTAGCATATATATAGCTAAATGTTTATTTTTGAGACAGGGTCTCAATCTGTTACCCAGGCTGGAGTGCAGTGGTGCAATCACAGCTCACTGCAGCCTCAACTTCCCAGGCTCAAGCAATCCTCCCACCCCAGCCTCTCAAATAGTTGGTATCACAGGCACACATCACCATGCCCAGCTAATTTTTTTGTATTTTTTGTAAAGGCCAGGTCTCACCTTGTTGCTGAGGCTAGTTTCAATCTCCTGGGCTCAAGTGATTTGCCCACCTCAGCCTCCCAAAGTGCTGGGATTACAGGTGTGAGCCACTGCACCCAGTCAATAACTTTATTTTAAATGCTAGCCTTTCCAGTGGAAAGACCAGAATGAGGTTGGGCCCAGGGTTTACACAGGATATTTGCATAATTATTTGATAGTAGAAAAACAATGAAGATCTAGTTCCAAAAAAGACCATAAGATAATCCAATAAAGAAAAAAAAAAAAACAGGAAGGCTAGGCAGGGTGGCTCACACCTGTAATCCAAACACTTTGGGAGGCTGAGGTGAGAGGATGACTTGAGGCCAGAAGCTGGAGACCAATCTCATCAACATAGTGAGATGTCATCTCTACCAGAGGGGGAGAAAAAAAAGATAACAGGAGAAAGCATGTATAGAGAAATAAGACGGACTAAAGACTATTTTGAATAATTCTGTAGCTACACTTCAATCTGGATGGATGATTTAGTATGAAAATTGAATTTATTAGTCCTAATCCCAGATGATAAATAAAATTTAAATAAATCAGTTCCCATAGATGTTAGAAAAGAGCTAACTCCCTAAACAAGTAGCTGGCCCAGACTGTCTCACAGGTAAATTCTACCATATGTTTAAAGGAGTATATTACTCCAGTGCTAAATTGTTTGCGAAAAGGAAAAAACCCACATTTTATAGTCAAATAAATAGTGATAAAGATTTGATGAAGTTTACTGAAGAACTATGGATGAATTTCACCTATGAGTGAAATTCATCAATATCTTAAAAGCTGAATAGCATTCAGCAAATGGAATCCAGCAGCACCATAAAATTATCTCATGACCAAGTGGGGTTATAGGAGAATGTAAGAATAGTTTAATACTATTATTTATATCAACTTTGCATTAACAAATCCTAGGGAGTTTTTTTTTTTAAATCAATAATATCTACAGATGCTAAAAAGACACCTGACAAAATTCAGCACCCATTCTTTATTTAGACAACTTATTAAAATGAATGGTACCTATTTAACCTAAAACATCTCTCAGCTAAAAAGCCAGCCTCCTAAACAATTGGAAAACAATGGAGAGATTCTCATAAACAAGATAAAGCCTACCTATTGTCTCTGCTAAATATCTAACATTGTATCAGCAGTCTCAGCCAAGTAATATTAGGCAAGGTAAGAAATTTGAGTCAGAAAAGGGAATTTGAACTATCACCAACTGCAGCTTACTACTATACATCTGGAAAACACAAGAGAATTAATGGAAGATCTATGAGAGCTTAGCATAGTTATCGAATAGGGGCCCATCTCATGTTTTTATAAAGTTCTATTGGAACACAGCTACTCCTATGTTGCATATACATATGGGTCGGACTTTGGTAGTTAACACTAGACTAGCATTTTCAACCTACCCTAGAGGTTAAAATAGAAGCACCGAAAATGGAAAACCTCAACAAAAGGGTTTAACAGACAATTAGATGTAAATAAAAAGCAACCTGGAAAAAAAGGCTGGGTCACTTAGCTAACGAGTGAGCCTAATGACTACCTAGTGGCCCCATTCAAGTAGTTTCATTTTCACTTTACCCTAACAACTGCTGTGATGACTTTCAGATGACACAGTTAAGGACATAATTCATTACAGTCTACTGAATTTAGCAGGATCCCTGATATGAACTGAACAATTATGAATGATGTAAACTGTTCGTGGGGGACATAGAATTCTCTGAACCACAATATTACCAAGGACAGCTAACATTATTTGAGCACTGCCTCAAGTCAGGCCCTGGTCTAGGTTCCTTGTTTATGTTATGTTATCTAATTGGAGGATACCGTCATTAAACTCACTTTACAGATAAGAAACCAGAGGTTCAATGAATCTCACAAGATGGCACAAGCGGAAAGGGGAGCTTCAAACCCAAGTTGGTGAACCTCAGGCCCCATTGCCCTTATCAACATCCCTCCTTGAGACCTCTCCCTGGAAGGATGCACATATTCTCAAAGCTTGGCCTTCACTTCTGGAGAGCCATGAGCCGCCTAAGTCCATTAGGGACCCTCACCTCAGTGGAGGCCCAGGAGCGCCAGGTATCACTGGGTCCAAAGCACCTCTCTCACTCTACATCCTGCTCACAGGGTAGCTCACACTACCCTGCCACGAGCACTTACCTCCATATCTGTTTTCACTCATCTTCTCTCCGACCTAAAACCTGACTGGGCAAACCTTCCTTGACCGTCAGCACTCAGGGACCTGCTCTGCTGCCCTCCTCCTCACTGAATGCGTTTACCACTGTATCCTGCACGTTCCGCTTTTAGGCACAAGGTGGATTCAGAGGTAATAATAAGATCCACCTTTTCCCATCCAGGGGGGATCTTCCCCAGGAGCTCCCTATTACCTAAAGTGAGCTTTCTTTGCCCCATTACAGAGAAAACGCTTTGCAACACTCACCCAGGGAGAACCACTCATTGAAGCCACGGTTCTCAAACTTTAGAGGGTGTTGGCATCACCTGGAGAACTAATGAAGTGCTACAGGATCAGGCTCTTTGAAGTAGGCTGGGCCTGGGTCTGTGTACTTTATCAAGACCACCGGGAGTTGAGGCCAGGAGTTGGAGACCACGCTCATCAACATATAGTGAGATCTCATCTCTGCCAAAGGATTAAAAAAAAGCTAGTAACAGGAGAAAGCATGTACAGAGAGATTAGATGAACTCACTAGAATCACCAGGTGATTCTGATGCTTACCAACTACTGAGAACTACTAGAACTACTAAAAACACAAATGAGCTACTAACTTCTGGCATCTGGGGAGGTCATGATTCGAGAACAAGCTGAAGTGGGTAAACCCAGGGCAGAAAGGATAACTTGGGAAGAAAGCTCAGGAAGGAGATCCAGGAAGGCTGGATCCCAGTCTGCCCAGGAAGCCCCTGCCTGTGTGGCCTCGGCAAACTCACCTAGCCTTTCTGGTTTTCAGTTTCTCCTTGTTAAAGAGTGGGGTAATGAAACCTACCTCCCCGAGGGTGGTGTGAGGACTAAACGGGAGCAGATATGCTAAAGTGACAGGGCAGGTAGAGCCGCCTATGATTCTGTGCTGTGGGCTTGCCCAGGTCGGCTAACTGCTGTGCTGCTTTCTCTGGGGGTCAACACAGAAGCAAGGCCCATAAGAAGCCTGTGGCCCCAGACTACCCTGCCTTGTGACTCTTTGCAAACTTGAATGAGTGCTTGTTTAACATACAGATGCCTGGGCTCCACGTCAGTAGGATTCCAATTGAGTAGGTGTATAACTGGGCCCGGGAATCTGCATTTTATTTATTTTTAATTTTTTATTTCCGTAGATTTTTGGTAAAGAGGTGGTGTTCGGTGATTTGTGAGACTTTGGTGCACCCATCACCCAAGCAGTATACACTGAACCCAATTTGTAGTCTTTTATCCTTCACCCCATTCCCACCCTTTCCCCGAGTCCCCAAAGTCTACTGTGTTATTTTTATGTCTTTGCATCCTCATAGCTTAGCTCCCACTTATGAGTGAGAACACAGGATGCTTGGTTTTCCATTCCTGATTTACTTCACTTAGAATAACAGTCTCCAATCCCATCCAGGTTGCTGTGAATGCCATTAATTCATTCCTTTTCTGTGGCTGAGTAGTAGGAATCTGCATTTTAAAACAAGCATAACAGGTGATTCTGGAAGACTCTTGGAAAGTCAGTGCCGCAGTAGATTACACACATAAGGGAAGCGTTAGGTGTGGGCAGGCACCTTATCCCAGAGAGCATAACCTAACTTACCTCCCATCCTGGCCTGCCCTGGGAGCCCATCTCCTGTCCTTTGCTTATTCATTCCCCATTCATTAAAAATGAAACTAAAAACAATCCACTGGGCTTAGATACCAAGCATCGCCTTAGACCCTGGGAGCATCAGAATGAAGAAAATATTTCCTGACTTGAAGGAGCCCCAGAATAAACTTTCCAATAGAAAAGTCTGATCACCTGTTTCATTTGCTCAAGCTCTTTCGACAGTTCCCTTTCACCTTACAGACACTGCAAATTCAAATACCTTCAGGGACACGGTGGTGACACACGTACAAAGCTGATTTAAGGAAGAGGGGGAGGTTGGGGAGGACACGGGCTAATAGCAGCCTGCCTACTTCTCCAATACACATTCAAAATTCTTTAAAATGTAGGCTAGCCAAGCAAAGTCATTTTGCCAGTTGATTTCAGCCCTGTAGCCATCATTTGCAAGCTCTTCAGTGTGGCAAACAGAGCTCTGGAATAATCAGTCACGTCTAGCTCCCTACTCTCCTCCTTTGCACTCATCTCCCCCTCACTCTCACCTCTAACAGCCCAAATCACTGAGCCTCCCTTAACTCTCCCAGCACATCATGATTTCTGGCTCCCCTGGGCCTTTGCACATGCTGCCCCTCCACTGGAAAGCCCTGTCAGAGCCTTGTCCACTTTACGGATTCCTGCTTATACTTCAAGTCTAAGCTCTCTTATCACCTCCTCCAAGGAGCCCTCCTCCCTAACTCCTCAGGCAGATAAAGGGATCCATGTCTTATGTTCCCACATACTTTGTTCATGCCCTCTGTATAAAACACAATAGGTGCCAGGTGTGGAGGCTGAGGTGGACGGATCACAAGGTCAGGAGATGGAGACCATCCTGGCCAACATCGTGAAACCCCGTCTCTACTAAAATACAAAATATTAGCCGGGTGTAGTGGTGAGTGCTTGTAGTCCCAGCTACTCCAGAGGCTGAGGCAGGAAAATCATTAGAATTTGGGAGGCAGAGGTTGCAGTGAGCAGAGATCCAAGCCACTGCACTCCAGCCTGGGTGACAGAGACTCTGTCTCAAAAACACACACACAACAAACACACACACACACACACACACACACACACACACAAAATAGGTAGGCAGTGCTTTAGGGCCTTGGCTCTAGCATGAGTCCAGCATCTGGGCTACTCTGTCCTCAGATACTGCTTGGCTCACTTCCTCATCTCCTTCAAGGCTTTGCTCAAAGCTCACCTTCTCCAGAATCCTGCTATGATCACCTATTTAATTCTACAACCCGCTCCTCACATTCACCGCACTGCAATTCCCCCTCCTCCATCCCATCTTTCATTTGTATAGCACTTTTCCCCTTCAAGTATACTATCTAATTTACTCATGTATTACATGCATCATTTATTTTCAGTCCCTTTCTCTAGAAGGTAAACTCCATAAAGGCAGAGGTCTTCACTTCAATTGATTTGTTTACTGATGTTTCTGAAATGCAAAGAAGGGTGTTTGGCCCATGAAAGAGCTCAATAATGTCTGTGAACGAATAAATGAATGACTGAGTGGACGGACAGACGGACGGACGGACGGATGGGTGAATATCATAATGCAAATTTCTAAGATATGGGCACCCTTCTGGTCTGTATGCTTCTCATGTTCTACCACAGTTCCAAGGCACACAGGGGGTTCTTAGTTAATGTTTGTTGAATATTCTTTTCTAACTAATCTTTCAATGACTGAAGACAAGAATGAAGGAATCAATCAGTTGCAGGCACCTGGTAAATGTTGACAGTAGGGTGAAGATTTACCCGGTGGGAAAACTTCATTTTCCACAACCTCCTGCCTTTTCCCCAATGTGACACCTGGGAGCGTCTCCGCTGTGGGCACCTTGACTATGGCAGCTGTAACATGGATTTGCCAACAGGGGTCGCTAAACCCTTATTTTCTTGCCCAGTGCAGAAAGGACAGGCAGCTCTGCAGAGTCAAGAGAAGCAGCGGGTGAGAGGAATACAGAAGAGGCCAGGCCAGGAGCAGCCAGCGCCCCATCCGCGCATGCATGACCTCGGGGTGAGGTCGGGGGTGGGAGTCTGGGCTCCAGTCTCCAGCTGCCGATAGCAGCAGGCAACTGCATCTCTGTTCTAACTCACTGCAACCGCTGCTGGTTCTTGGGATCTCTTAGGATTTCTATTTTACAGACAGGACTCAGGGCTCAGAGAGATTGGGTCCCTTGGTCAATGTCACAACCAGAATTTAGTGATAGGATTAGAATCCGGAACTGGCAAATACAGCTGTTCCTGCTACCATCCCTTGGTCCGAAAGCAAACAGATTCCAAGTGGAGCATCTGGCTTGGTCTAATTTAGAAGGCCTGTAGGTTCCAAGGTTGGGGAAAGGTGGAGATAGGCAGTGGGAGATGGGGAGAGGAGGAGAATTCCTCTTCCAGGGACACTGACCCAGTTGCCCTCAGCTCTCTCCGTCCCTCCAGATTGTATAACCTTTGCTCTCTTGACTTCAGTTCCCTGGGCTTTTAAGTGGTCATTTGCCACATACAAACTCACTTTGGAGACAGCAGCCTGGAGGACACAGAGGTGAAGGCCGGTGGGAAGAGACTGCAAAAGGTCCTCGACTCATCGATGAAACTGCGGTCCAGAGAGAGGTAGAGGATCCTACCTGGCAAGACCCTGGCCCATGCGTGCCAGAGCCTGGGAATCTTTTTGTTTTTTTTTTTTTTGAGATGGAGTCTCAGTCTGTTGCCCAGGCTGGAAGGCAGTGGTGCTATCTCGGCTCACTGCTGCCTCCGCCCCCGGGGTTCAAGCGATTCTCCTGCCTCAGCCACATGAGTAGCTGGGACTACAGGCACCTGCCATCATGCCCAGCAAATTTTTGTATTTATAGCAGAGATGGGGTTTCACCATGTTGGCCAGGCTGGTCTCGAACTCCTGCCCTTAAGTGATCCATCCACCTTGGCCTCCCAAAGTGCTGGGATTACCGACATGAGCCACTGCGCCCTGCCTCTTCAAGCTATTCTTTTTTTTTATTCATTTGTTTTTGAGACGGAGTCTCGCTCTGTCGCCCAGGCTGGAGTGCAGTGGTGCAATCTCGTCTCACTGCAACCTCTGCCTCCCGGGTTCAAGCAGTTCTCCTGCCTCAGCTATTCTTATGGTTCTGGGCAGTTGCCTCCCAGGTGTTCTCTGGCCTTAGCACTCAGACCCAACCAGACTGTGAAGACATGAAGAGAGGGACTAATGCTTTCCTCTGCTTCTTTCTCCTTTAAGCCTGTGGGGGCTGAGCATACAGCAGATGCCAAGTCGCTGTTTTTTGTTTACTTGTTTACTGTTTACATGGAAAACGGATCCAAAAACCAGCGCTCTGCTTTCCAGGGAATTTTTAACCACATTTGAAAATGACATCTGTGTCCTGTTGGACAACAGAGTGGAGTGAATTAGCATTATTCATTCACTCAACGAATATTTATTGACAACTGCCACGTGCTAGACACGGCTCTAGGTGCTGGCAAGAGAGAAGGTAACAAGACAGACACAACCCTCTCCTCCTGCAATCTACCTGAAGCAGGTGACGGAAAATGAGCAACATATATAAATAAGTGCAATATAAGTGGGTAAGTGCTGTAAAGAAAACTCAAGTTGAGAAGCGGATTGAGAGCAAGAGGGCGTGCTATTTAGGTAGGGTAGTTGGGCAACGACCCAGAGGAAGCAAAGGAGCAACCCACGTGGATCTCTGGGGGAAGGAAGAATGTTCCAGGCAGAGGGAGCACCAAATGCCAAGGCCCTGGGATGAGAGAGTGTATTTGCCGTAGCTGAGGAACGGATCTGCAAGGTTTCGTAAACCTGGATAGGGACTTTGGCTTTTACGATGAGCATGATGGGAAAACAGTACAGGTGCCCTAGAGCTGCTATGTGAGTTACTCACTGCCTTGTGGAGCTGGCTGGAGGCCCCCAACCACTCAGGATGCCTGGGACTCTGTGGGGTTCATTCCCCGATTTAAAAGTCACTTGTTCTCATTGCTAAAATGAAGCATCTGATATGGTTTGGGTGTATCCCCATCCAGACCTCATCTTGAACGGTAGCTCCCACAATGTCCACATGTCACAGGAGGGACCCAGTGAGAGGTAATTGAATCATGGGGGTGGGTCTTTCCTGTGCTGTTCTCGTGATAGTGAATAAGTCTCACGAGATCAGAGTCCCACCCCATGATTCAATTTCCCAGTGGGAGGTAATTGAATCATGGGGGTGGGTCTTTCCCATGCTCTTCTCGTGATAGTGAATGAGTCTCACGAGAATGGTTTTATAAAGGGGAGTTTCCTGCACAAGCTCTCTCTCTTTCGCCTGCTGCCATGTAAGACATACTTTTCACCTTCCACCATGATTGTGAGGCCTCCCCAGCCACGTGGAACTGTGAGTCCATTAAAACCCTTTTTCTTTATAAATTACCCCGTCTTGGGTATGTCTTTATCAGCAGCATGAAAACAGACTAATTCAGCATCCTTGCTCCTCAAAAGCTAAGATCTTCATCTGGGTTTCCTGGAGCCCCAGAGCAATATGCTCAACCAGGGGCCATGTCAAAATCACTGGAAAGCTTTTTTCCAAAAACAAGTCCCAAGTCCCAGCTGTGCCTCGCTGACCCAGTCTCTGGGGTGAGCTATGGAATGCACACTGCTCTTGAAGATCCACAGTCCTAGAGGGGGTGTGGATGGGCTCCCACCGTAAATTATATCTGCATGTTCATGTGGTGTTAGAGGGATGATAACGACCCTAGCTTTCATCAGATGCCCCCAAAGATGAAGAATCATAGTCCAGGCAAACCAAATGGGGCTGCCGCTGAAATGGCTGCACAATGACAGCTCAAGCCCCGGTGGGCTTCACCCCTCTCCCTCCAGTTTCTTTCCTTCCCACCCACTGCCCCCACCCCCACCCCTCCTGCCCGTGTCTTCTTTCTCGGGCTTCTGCATCTCATTACTTTGCTTAGATGTATTTTGATGGCAGCATCTCCCTTCCTTCTAGCACTTAGGATGCCACCAGCATCCAATACCTCTTCAAATATGAATAAGCCGTTTTCCTTGCCAGAGCTGCGGCTCAGTGAAGTCAGTCTTTTCTGGGCTCTTTCTGCTTTTTCTCTTCCCCAACAAGGTCTTCCTGCTTCAGCTGTCAAAGAGGAGTTTGTTCCAGCTACCCATTTCTCCCCCTGCTCAGGACTTGGGATCCTGCTTGAGACACAAAGAAAAGGGTTTTGATTCCGTTTTCCATTGAACCATCTACTACTGTCACCCACATTTCAAAGCCAAGGGGGCCCCTTCAAGAACTCTGGTGTTGGGGGGGAGACCAAATGACCTCAGCCCTGGGCATGCTGGGAGTGAGGAGGCTGGGGACAGCAGTGGTGGCCATGTCAGTGGCCTGGTTCCCTGGCTGGGAAGGGGTTGCTATCTGGCTTTGGCAGGCACTGAATTTATCTGCTCATTTTCTGGGCCTGTTTGCCAGGATTCTCTGAGAAGTTCCTTTCTCTTCAGGAGGTATGGTATGGTGTGTTGTGGTCTGATACAGAGTTTTTGTCAAGCGTCCAGACTTCAAGCCACAAGTTCAAGTCCCAGCTCAGCCACTTACAAACCATGTGGCCACAGGTAAGTTACTAAGCATCTCTGGGCTTCAGTTTCTCCTCAGTGAAGGAAGGTCAGGGAGGAGGGCTTGCGAGGTTATGTGAAATAACAAATATAAATTTGGGCCTCTCCCTTCCAAATTCCATCCTGCCATCCACCAAACCTGGCCGTTCCTCCACTTCACCATTTAAACTTTCATTCTTTCATTATTAACATTTTTTTTTTGAGACAGAGTCTCACTCTGTTGCCAGGCTGGAGTGCATTGACACGATCTCAGCTCACTGCAACCTCCGCCTCCCAGGTTCAAGCAATTCTCCTGCCTCAGCCTCCGAAGTAGCTGGGACTACAGGTGCACGCCACCACACACAGCTAATTTTTGTATTTTTAGTAGAGATGGAGTTTCACCACGCTGGCCAGAATGGTCTTGATCTCCTGAACTAGCGTCATTGCTGACTTCTGTTGCGCCTTACTCCACTGTGCACTCATCAGTCTTCTGAGACTGAGGCTGATATGAGAAACATTTTGGACGGAGCTCCTGCTGACTCCTCCCTCTGTCACCCAGGAGATTTGAGCTCTGTAGAGAAGTCTCCATCCAAGTCTCCCTTAGGGGAGCCTCAGGGAGAGGACGAGCTGAGAATTTCCATGGGACTTTTCCTCCAAGTCATACCACATTTATGAGTTCCTTCCCACTGGGAAAATTCTCGGCAGGAGGGCTTCTCCTTGACCCTGAGAGGCTCAATCTGACCTACTGAGCTTCTGTTGACCTAGGTCCCCCTCAAACCTGGACCTGTGGAGCTGGTCTTCACCGCCTCCCTTCTTCCTAGGAATTCTTGAGTGGGGACAATGCCCACATATCCCCCTGCTCCCCACACCAGCCCACTCTGCTGTGTTTTCCCAGAGCCAGGAGTGCTTATTTAATGCCTTGGGCCTTCCAGAGAGCAATTTCATCATGCCCAAGCCCTGGTTATTGGGCACATCTATTTGAGGCACCCCAGACACCATGCCAAGCACTTGGCAATGTTACCATTTCATCTCCACCCCGCGCACCCTGCAGCCTGGAACATTGCTGACCCATGGTGAATAATGCCTTCTGGTATCCATGCCCTTGCCTGTGGACTCGGTTTGGCCATGTGACTTGCTTCAGTCAGCGGGACAGGAACAGGAGGCACGGAAGCAGAGCTTGACAAGCGCAGCGGGTGGTCCCGAAGCCAGTGCCATGCTGCAGAGAAGCTCAGACTGCAGAGTGACGAGAGGCCATGTGGAGAGAGACCCTGGAGGGTGAGGCGTCTTGCACATTTCAGCCCCAGCAAAGCACCCGTTAGATTGCAGCCACAGAAGCAACCTTGGCAATGCCATGGGTAGCAGAAGGACCCCTAAGTGAGCCCCATTCACCCACAGAATTGTGAGAAATAATAAATTATCGTAGTCTTGAGCCACTGAGTATGAGGACAGTTTGTCACACAGCAATAGAAAATTGAAATAAAGCCCCCAGGCCCAGACACTATGTTAATCAGCCCCATTTCACGATGCTGAATCTGATGTTCAGAGAGCTTGAGGGAATTTCCCAAGGTTGCCCAGTGAGTAAGTGAATGGGGTGGCCATGAAACCTGCACCTGGGGTCTCCTGCTGGGGGGAGCTTAATTGACTGACAGCCCCCGCCACTGTCCACCTGCATCCACCACCATCCTCACTGAGGCCATGCCTCCCCCAAGGATGCCCCCAGCCAATAAACGAGCACAGCCAGGGTGCTGGCACAACCCTATTCCCAGGAGATGTGAATTCCTCCATCAGTCTGCTATGGCTCAAGGACTCCCCATCAGCCTGACTGAACCTTTCTTGGAAGTGTGTGGCAGTGCAAGACTCTCCCTACCTCAGTCCCCATCCTTCTCTCTTCTCTGCCTGGGTTGCATAGTCTGAAGGCCCTCCCTCCTCCTCCTGCTCCCTCTCTTGAATCCATCACAGGTGTTTCCTCCAATACACTGCATTTCTAATCCCACCCAGTGGGAAATCTAAGATTCAGGCCCACGGTGCCTCTGTCTTAATGCTTTCCCTTGTTTTTCTCAAGACACTTTTCCTCCCAGGAGAAATGGGCATCTTCAAATATCACCACCATCCAGGTCTCAGAAGCTCTCAGACCACAGGAAAGGAGAACTCAAAGATGCAGGAACCTCAGCAGGCACCCCTGGGGGAGCCGGACCGACACCTGGGTCTTCAGGAACTGAACGATACAGGAGCCTCCACAGGAAGGGACGGCAGTGGGGCAGGACGACACGCGAATGCTTCTTCTCTGTCCTGAGCTCCTCACACACAGTATCTCATGGAATCCTCGCAAACATTCATAAGCCAAGTAGTACCATTCCCATTTTACGGAGGATATGAGTCTCAAAGAGGTGAAGCAGCTGGCCTTGAAATTAACACGTGGCAGGACTGAGACTTAAACCCCAACGGAGGGAAACAACAGCCAGGTGCCTTCCAAATCCTGGGTGTAAATCCCTGCCCTTCGTGTGTTCCTGGGAGGCCTTGGGCACATTGCCTAACCCCTCCGAGTTTCAGTTTCCCCATGACTCAAACTGGGACCCTACTTGTCTCTTTCTCCTAAAGGCATTGTGAGCATAGAGAATGAGTCCTGTGTGATCATGTGTTAGCTGTGTTCGTCACATTAATATTGACCCTGATTCCCACCCCAACCTCCAGATCAGCCAGTTTTCCATTGCACTGACTTGTTTCCATCCTATTGACACAAGATAAGAATTTTTTTTAAAACCCAAACTCCAGGCTGATTATAAATTGTGCAAGAGTTGATGTCCATGTCCGGCTGTCCGATTCATAATCTGGTGTGGCCTTCCTTTCTATTAAAAAAAAAAATACATCAACCACGAAAACCCTGATAATTAGCAAGGGACACACAAAAATTGAAGGCTCCAAGCCAGGATCCAAAAAAAAAAATCCCCTGAATTCTTTCCCCATGAGGGGAGGTTTTCCACAGGGACGCAGTCCTGTGCCTTGGCTCAGGGACTCATGCTGCTTTCTCCTTGAAAAAGCTCCTGGGATAAAAATAGCCAAGCAGCAGGCGGCCTCTTCTGGGGCTTGGAGAATAGGCGGGGAGAGATGGAGGGGAGGGGGCCTTGGCTTCTGAGCGCCTGTGTCCATGAGAAACAGGAGAGAGAGTGGGGCTCTACAATCTGGGATTTTAGGGTGAGGTGGGGAGAAGGGGCTTTGTAGTGAAGAAGAGAAAGAAGTGGATCAGGACTCCCCAAATGTGTTGAGCTGGAGAATCCTGAGGAATCACTACCAGTGTCCTCAGATTTACTGGGGAGAGAGAAAAGGGCCCAGGGAGAGGGCGATAGACTTTGATAGACCAGGAAGAGAGAGGCAGGTCACCACTGTCACCAAGCAAGGAAAACCAGGGGGAGCCCCTTTATACTTAAAAAACAAAAAACCAAGCAACCAAAGAAACAAGCAAACAGAAAATAAAATTAATAAAATAAAACAACAACAAGGCCCAGGGGACCCTGGTTTGAGTGTTTGGAATGAACCCTGGCCAATGGAGTCACATCCAAGAAGCCCATGTTCTACACAAGTTATCCCCTTGCCCTTTCAGCCCTGCCCCAGGGACCCCAGCTTAGACTCCGTTCTTCTTTATCCCAAGTGATCCCTTAGCCAACCCAAGATCAAACTGCTTCTCTGGAGGGCCACCTCATCAAGCCACCAGACAAGGATGTAAGCAGAATCGGGGGCTCTATGGAACTTGGGGATACGGACTCTTTGAAATGAGAAGGTGTCTTTATAGATTAGTCACAGTCCCTTGTTTAGGCTTGAACATGCAGATGGGGCATCTGAAGTCCAGAAAGGGTGAACAGCTTGTCCAGGTCACCCAGCGAGTGTGCCAGCTCCCCATCCAGCACCACGTCACTGCATGAGCTGCCAGTGAGTCATTCTGACCAGGACGTCTTCATTCATTCAGCAATAATGACTGAGCACCGACTCTGCGCCAGGCACTGCTGCAGGTGCAAGGGTATACAGAGAAAGCCTCTCTGATAAGGTGGCATTTCAGCAGAGGTGAAGGCAACAAAGGGTGAGCCATGAGAATATCCAGCAGAACAGTCTAGTCAGAGACAACAGTGAGTGCAAGGGTCCTGAGGTTTCTCATGTTCAAGAAACAGGAAGAATCTGGATGGCTGGAAGGGAGTACTTGGAGATGAAGTAAGAGACAAAACAGGAGGGAGCTGCAGGCCCCTGGAAGGATCTCAGCTTTTTCCTAGACGGGGCCGGAAGGCTTTGCAAGGTTTTGAAGAAGACTAGATCTGATTTAGCATATAAAAGAATCCCTCTGATTACAGTGCGGAAGAGATGCTGCTTCAGAGGGACAATGGCGGGGCCAGAGAGGAGGACACTGTCATAGCCCCAGGGCAAGGTGGTGACAGTGCGCTCAGCTGATCACTGCCAGGGAGTGAGAAATGGCTGGACTCTGGGTGGAGGTCAAGCCTGCAGGATTATCACACCCCAGCCCAGCCTGAACAGACCTGTTCCAAAGGACGCATCCATCCAAACTTACTCCAAACTTATTGTTTAAACTAACTCATTTTTCTTTCTTTTTTTTTTTTTTTGAGATGGAGTCTGTCTCTGTTACCCAGGCTGGAGTGCAGTGGTGCCATCTCGGCTCACTGCGTCCTCCATCTCCCAGGTTCAAGCGATTCTCCTGCCTCAGCCTCCCTAGTAGGTGGGATTACAGGTGCCCACCACCACACCCAGCTAATTTTTTTTGTATTTTTTTTTTTTTTTTTTTTTTAGTAGAGATGGGGTTTCATCATGTTGGCCAGGCTGGTCTCGAACTGCTGACCTCAGGTGATTTGCCCGCCTCGGCCTCCCAAGGTGCTAGGATTACTGGCGTGAGCCACTGTGCCCCGCCTAAACTAATTCATTTTTTGACTACTTTATGGCTAACAAAATTCTTTCCTGTATTATTCCACGTGCCACTCATTGCAAGCCTATGACATATATGGAGAAGGCACTATTACTTTTATTTTACAGATAAGGAAACTGAGGCACAGAAAGGTTATGTCCCTTGGCCAAGGCTGCTCAGTCACACAAGCCAGGATTTGGGTGCAGAACCTTTGTCTGCTGACCCCCAGATAAGGGCTCCCTGTGCCACACACTCTGCTCAATGACAGTGACTCAAGGATGACTAGAGAATGCTGGCAGACCCCTGGAGCAGCTGTAATAAATTCGGTTTATGCTGAGCTGTCCCAACACAGCAGCTACTAGTGATATGTAGCTGTTTAAATTCAAATTGTAAAAATAATTCTTTAATCATATTAGCCACATTTCAAGTGCTAAAAGTGCTGGTGGCTACCACATGGCAGAGCAAAGACAGTAGAACATTTCCATTATCAAAGAAATTTCTACTGACCGGTGCTAGTACAAACAACCTTTCTGCCCACTCCAACTCTAACTCCCAACATCAGAATTGAGGGCTTGTGGGTGGAATGTGGTGCCATGCCAACTTCCACTATTCTCAGCTTTTTCCCTGACAACATACCACCTGTACCATATCTTACTTATTTTAATAATTGATTTTAGATTCATTCTTTTTTTTTTTTTTAAGAGACAGAGTCGCCGGGCTCAGTGGCTAACGCCTGCCATCCCAGCACTTTGGAAGGCCGAGGTGGGCAGATTACCTGAGGTTAGGAGTTCGAGACCTGCCTGACCAACATGGAGATACCCCATCTGTACTAAAAATACAAAATTAGCTGGGTGTGGTGGCACATGCCTGTAATCCCAGCTACTCGGGAGGCTGAGGCAGGAGAGTCTCTTGAACCAGGGAGGCGGAGGTTGTGGTGAGCCAAGATAGTGCCATTGCACTCCAGCCTGGGCAGCAAGAGCAAAACTCCATCTCAAAAAAAAAAAAAAAGAAAGAAAGAGAGAGAGAGAGAGAGAGACAGGGTCTCACTGTGTCACCCAGGCAGGAGTACAGTGGCATGATCACAGCTCACTGCAGCCTCAAAATTCTAGGCTCAAGCAATCCTTCCACCTCAGTCTCTCAAGTAGCTAAGACTAGAGGTGCATGCTACCATGCCCAGACAATTTTTTTAAAAAGGCTTGTAGACACAACCTCTGGAAAAATTTATGCACTAAAGAAAAAATAAGTAAATAAATAAAAACTCGTAGAGATAGAGTTTCACTCTCTTGCCCAGGCTGGTCTCACACTCCAGGCCTCAAGTGATCCTCCAGCTTTGGCCTCCCAAATTGCTGGGATTACAGGCATGAGCCGCCACACCCAGTCTAGATTGACTTACTTTTTAAGCTTAAATATCTATTATATCTATGCCTTGTCCTAAGCACAAAGTCATGGGTTTGGTGTACAAATTATGCATACACACAAACATGCAGACAAAGTTGTTGAATGATGATCTATATATTACCTTAAATTATCTCATTATCAGGAAACATTGGTATAGGGGAGAGGCATGGGCTTTGAAATCAGAAAAGGACTTCACCATTTAACCAGTTGTGTGCCCTTGGGAACATTTTTTCACTTCTCTTTAACCTTCACCAATCTTTAACCCTGAGTGGGGCTGAAAAGGGGAAAAGAAGGAGGAGGGGAAAGGAACTAACATTCAATGAGCACTTACTCTGGGCCAGGCAAAACGCTGAGTTTCACTATAAAGCTCTCTACCTGATTCTCACAAGGACTCAGTTGGTCCTTCACTGGAACATTTACTTTACAGATAGGAAACCTGAGGCTCCAAGACTTAAAAAGCAAAAACAGAACCAGAAGTTTCCATAGGGGGCTATGAAAAGCTCCAGTTTATTTCTGGGAATCTAGAGGTCCACATGCATGTTCAGGGGTATGCACGTACTCATGAAAGATCTAAGAGGGCCCACATCTCTCTCCTCTGGCTGACCTTGAGCCTCTGCCCAAGAAGGAAGTAAAGGCTAAGGCAGAGTTGTAGGTGATCTGTCAGAGCATTAAAGACATGCCACAATGCACACAAAATTCCTCTTGGCAAAGGCTGAGAAACTTATTGTATCTAGGCATTTAAGGAAATCTCTGCCCAATCATTAGAAGACCAGTAAGCTAACAAGCAGACTTCAGGGCCCACACATGATAAAGAATATAGACTTTAAAGAATTAGTCTAGGTAAGTCACTAAATAAACAAACAGCAACAATTACAAACGCTAGTGAAGGGACAGAATCTGATTTTCAGAGTTGCCACATTATGTTATTTTAGATGTCCATATTTTGATTAAAAAATTACAGGACACACTAAGAAACAGGAAAGTATGGCCTACACATAGGAGCAAAAAGCATTCAATAAAACTTATCCCTCAGGATGCCCAGATGTTGGATTCACTAAAGGCTTTAAATCAGCTATGATAAATATGGTCAAAGAACTAAAAGAACTCAAGCATAAAGAATTAAAAGAAGGTAAAGAGAACAATTCTCACCAAATAGAGAATATCAATAAAGCGGTAGAATATTTTTTTCTTTTCTTTCTTTTTTTTTTTTTTTTGGAGACAGAGTCTTACTCTGTCACCAAGGCTGGAGTGCAATCTCGGCTCACTGCAACCTCTGCCTCCTGGGTTCTAGCAATTCTCCTACCTCAGCCTCCTGAGTAACCAGGACTACAGGTGCACACCGCTATGCCTGGCTAACTTTTTGTATTTTAGTAGAGACGGGGTTTCACTGTGTTGTCCAGGCTGGTCTCAAATTCCTGGGCTCAGGCAATCCGCCTGCCTTGGCCTCCCAAAGTGCTAGGATTAAGGCGTTAGCTACTGTGCCCAGCCAGTAGAATATTTTTTTTAAGGAACCAAATAGGAATTCTATGTTAAAACCACAATAACTGAACTGAACAATGTGTTAGAGGGCCCAACAGTAGAATTGAACAGATAAAATAAAGAATCAGAAAACTTGAAGACAGGTCAATTAAGATTGTCCAGTCTGTTTAGCAGAAAGAAAAAAGAATAGAGAAAACTGAGCAGAGACCCAGAGACCTGTGACAAATTATTAAGTATACCAGTATATGCAAAATGGGTGTCCAAGAGGACAGACAAGGAGGTAAAAAGAGTATTTGAAGAAATCATGGCTGAAAACTCACAAATTTGATGAAAATATTAATCTGCACATCCAAGAAGCTCAACAAGCTCCAAGTAGGATAAATTAAAAGGGTCTCACACCTTGACACACACTAGTCAAATGGTCAAAAAGCAAAGAAAAAATCTTGAGCACAATAAGGGAAAAGTTACTCATGTACAAGAGCCTCTTAATGAGATCAGCAGTTGACTTTTCACCAGAAACTATGGTAATCAGAAGACAAGGGGATGACATATTCAAAGTGCTGAAAGAAAAAGACTTTGAACATGAATTCTATATCCAGCAAAACTATCTTTCAGAAATGAAGAAGAAATTAAGACAGTCCTAGATTTTTTTGTAACTGAGAGAATTCATTACTAGCAGACCAATCCTATAAGAAATACTGAAGGAGTCATTTAGGTTGTATTAACTAGCCAGAAACTCAAATCCACATGAATATAGAGTATAAGTAATTATACAGGAAAATATAAAAAACAGTTTGAAGATATGTTTTTGTTTATAACTCTTTTATTTTACTATCTGATTTAAAAGATAATGGTATAATTCAATAATTACAAAACTGTTATGATCCTATGCATAAGGGTAACTTGTATGCGGAAGATGTAAATTGTATGCCAACAATAGTAGAAAGGAGAGGGATAGTGATGTACAAAGTTATATTAAAATAAAGTTTTTGTATACTATTGAAATTAAGTTGATATTAGTCCAAACTAGATTGTTTTAAGTTAAGGTATTAAATGTAATTCCCAAGGAAACCACTAAAAAATTAACTTTTTTAAAAAAGTGAAAGAAACAAGAAACAAGTTAAAGTTATATATTTAAAAATGTCTGTTTAATACAAATAAGGAAGCAATGATAGAATACAGAAAGAAAAAGACATAGGACATATAGAAAACAAATAGCAAAATGGCAAGTGTAAACCCTACGTAAGCGATAATTACAATAATGTAAATGGATTAAACACTTCAAGCAAAAGGATAAGACATATCATCCAGTTATATGCTGTTTACAAGAAATACACTTTAGAATCACACATATAGACCAGGTGCAGTGGCTCACGCCTGAAATCCCAGCACTTTGGGAGGCTGAGGTGGGCAGATCATGAGGTCAAGAGTTTGAGACCAGTATGGCCAAGATAGTGAAAACCCATCTCTACTAAAAACACACAAAAAAATAGCCAGGCATGGTGGTGAGCACCTGTAATCCCAGCTACTCAGGAGGCTGAGGCAGGAGAATCGCTTGAACCTGGGAGGCGGAAGTTGCAATAAGCCAAGATCGTGTCACTGCACTCCAGCCTGGGTCACAGTGCAAGACTCCATCTCAAAAAAAAAAAAAAAAAAAAAAAAAAAAAAAAAAAAAAAAAAAAAAAAAAAAAAA
>CAUYLG010066202.1:0-56919 GCA_963573385.1 Cacajao melanocephalus | reverse complement strand
GAGGTTGCAGTGAGTGGAGACCGCGCCACTGCACTCCATCCTGGGCCATAGAATGAGAGTCTAAAAAAAAAAAAAAAAACAAATTTACGAATGCCTTACTTCTGTGTAAGCTGAATTTGAGGTGGCTTACCATAATTTGTATCATATAGAAAAATATAGACGAGCTAATAAAATCAGTACCAAGAAAAGGAAAAGTCAGGCCCAGGCACGGTGGCTCACGCCTGTAATCCCAGCACGTTGGGAGGCCAAGGCAGGTGGATCACCTGAGGTCGGGAGTTCAAGACCAGTCTCACCAACATGGAGAAAAACTGTCTCTACTAAAAATACAAAATTAGCTCGGTGTGGTGGCGCATGACTGTGATCCCAGCTACTACTCGGGAGGCTTAGGCAGGAGAATCCCTTGAACCTGGGAGGCAGAGTTTGTGGTGAGCTGCACTACCACACTCCAGCCTAGGCAAGAAGAGTAAAACTCCGTCTTGTTTCAAAGAGAAAAAAGTCAGAATAAAATGAAAGGCCAGGAATAAGAACACAGATAAGCAAGTCATAGGGGCTTACACAGTTTTTAAAATTGGGTCATACATTTGGCTCTGAGCTTCCTGGTGGCCAAAACTAAAAGGAAAACACATGTATGTGCTTTTCTCACTGTCTCTAATAAGAAACACAGGGTTCTTGGAGACTCTCAGTGTTTGCCTAGTTGCAGCTTTCAATTTTTCAGGGGCTTTATATAGTGATTTTGAGTAATAAGCAATATCCTTGTATTCATTACCTATTGTTGGGTAAAAATCGCCCCACATTTAGCAGCTTAATAAACAATACACTTTTTTTTTTCCTTATGGTTTCAGTGGGCTAGGGATCTGGGTGAAGTTAGCTGTGTCCTCTGACTCAGGCTCTCATGAGGATACAATACAAGCCTCTCTCAAGGCTTCACAATCCTCTTTCAAACTCACTTTCATGGCTGCTGGCAGGCCTCAGGTCCTCTCTGTTGGCTGGAGACCTCAGTTCCTGTTCACTTGCGCCTCTTGATAACAAGCAGCAGGCTTGCCCCAGGGCTAGGGAGGAGAAAGAGGAAGAGAAAGAAAAAGAAAATGAGAGAGAGATCACCGTCCTTTTTTGTAACCTAATAGCAGAAGTGACATCCCATCACTTTTATGTATTCTATTGCTACTTGGAAAATAGCACCTAGGTCCAGCGAGGCATGATGACTCACACCTGTAATCCCAGAATTTTAGGAGGCCGAGGTGGGTGGATCACCTGAGGTCAGGAGTTCAAGACCAGCCTGACCAATATGGTGAAACACCGTCTCAACTAAAAATACCAAAATTCGCTGGACGTAGAGGAACACACCGGTAAGCCCAGCTACTTGGGAAGCTGAGGCAGGAGAACTGCTTAAACTTGGGAGGCGGAGGTTGAAGTGAGCCAAAATCACACCATTGCACTTCAGCCTGGCCTAGAAAGTGAAACTCTGTCTCAAAAAAAAAAAGAAAGGAAAGAAAAGGAAAGAGTCCCAATAGTCCCTAGGTCCAGCCCATGCTCAAAGGGAGAGGATTATACAGGACATAAATATGAGGAGGCTGTTTACCACAGTCGTCAAAAACATCCTCAGTCTGCCCGGGTGGGGCGGCTCACAACATTTTGACAAGCTGAGGCAGGAGGATTGCTTGAGGCCAGCAATTTGAGACCAGCCAGAGCAACATAGGGAGCTTTGGTCTCTGCAAAAATATACAAAATTAGCCAGATGTGGTGGTGCATGCCTGTTGTTCCAGCTACTTGGGAGGCTGAGGGGGGAGGACTGATTGAGCCCAGGGCTCTTGGAATGGAGGTGAGGGTTGAGGCTGCAATGAGCCAACATTGCCCCACTATACTCCCATCTGGATGACAGAGTGAGACTCTAATTAAAAAAAAAAAAAAAATCCTGACTCTGCATCCGTAATGATTTTCATACATCTAAGTGGCTTTCTGCAGCTTCCCTTCTTATTGATTCCTTTTAGATCTCTTGTTAATGAGATCTCTTGATCATCTGCCTTCTTTTATGTCTGGGAGGTTTACCCATGTTATTGCAGATAGTGACTGTTATTTTTCATTACTGTGTAATAATCCATTATATTAGATATCACAATTTTATTTATGCATTCTACTGCTGTTGGACATCTGGCTCATTTTTAGCTATCACGAATTAAGTTGCTATGAACATTCTATGAATGAATTTTGGTGGACATAAGCCGTCATTTCTTACTTTCATTTTTTTTTCTTTTAATTGGAGAGAGAGTTTTGCTCTTGTTGCTGAGGCTGGAGTGCAATGGCATAATCATAACTCACTGCAACCTCTGCCTCCTGGATTCAAGTGATTCTCCTGCCGCAGTCTCCCAAAGTGCTGGGATTACAGGCATGAGCCACCCTGCCTAGCAGCATAAGCCCTCATTTCTATTGGGAATACATCTGGAGTGGAATTGATGAGTGAGATAGTATTGATTGCATGGGTAAATACTGCCTCTGTCAATTCAGATGCTCCAAGTGAGAAGGTGCAGTGCCTGCAGGCCCATGCAAGCATGAACATTAACAAAAAACCTTGAATTTCTTCAAGAAAAATTCCAGGCACTTGGCCCTGAAAAGTCACTGAACAAGGTGATAAGCAAGAACGTAAACATAGCCAGCCACAAGCAGTGGCCCAAGGCAAGTCTGACTCCAGCCAGCAAAATGTTAAAAAAGGGTTCATGTACGTCAGAAAATAGTAAGAGAAAGTGTGTGTGTGTGTGAGAGAGAGATGGGAAGTAAAACTAAACAGAAATAGTGTAAAGAGAAAAGAGAGAGAAGCTTTTTCTTTTAAATACTCAGACAGAGCAGCTAAGTCAAAACATGTTTAAAAAGGTTTAAAGAGGAAAACTATAAAGTAAAAGAGGAGGGAATTGTGGGAAGTAGAAAAGTTCCTGTGGTCCCAGCTCCACGAGAGGTTAAGTGGGAGGACTTCTTGAGCCCAGGAGTTCAAGGCTGCAGTGAGCTATGATTGTGCCACTGCACTCCAGCCTGGGTGACAGAGGGAGACCCTGTCTTTTTAATAAAAAAAAGTTTGGGGCCTGATACAGTGGCTTGTGTCTGTAATCCCAGCACTTTGGGAGGCCAAGGCAGGTGGATCACTTGAGGTCAGGAGGTTGAGACCAGCTTGACCAACATGGTGAAACCCTGTCTCTACTAATTAGCTGGGCACGGTAGCACATGCCTGTAATCCCAGCTGCAGGTGTGGGCCACCATGCTTGACTAATTTTCTTTAACTTCATACAGTTGGGGTCTTGCTACATGGCCAAGGCTGGTCTCGAACTCCTGGGCTCAGGTAGTGTTGGAAATAGATGCTCTGTGCCACAAAGAAAAATTAGCACTGAGACAAAGGATCTTTCAGCAACACAAGTTGTACTTCCTGGACTGCAGGAAGGGTTCTCCCAGTAGCCATTGTGCCATGAGAGTGCAATGAACAAAGGAGGAACCAGCGAGCTGATACCAGTTTGGTTCCATAACACAAGAAGCAGATGCCAAGGTGGAATTTGATGTGCAAGAGATTGATAGGAAAAAAGAGCCTGTGAAGAATAAAGGAAAGGGGGAACAAGAATAAGCATGGATGGGCCAGGTGAGATGGCTCATGCCTGTAATCCCAGCACTTTGGAAGGCCAAGGCAGGCAGATCACCTGAGGTCCAGACTTTGAGACCAGCATGGACAACATGGCGAAACCCCATCTCTACTAAAAATACAAAAATTAGCCTGGCATGGTGGTGCGTGCCTGTAATCCCAGCTATTTGGGAGGCTGAGGCAGGAGAATCACTTGAACTCAGGACGGGGAGGTTGCAGTGACCTGAGATCACACCACTGCATTCCCACCTGGGTGACAGAATGAAAGAGACTCCATCTCAAAAATAATAATAATAAAAATTTTAAAAGTAAAAAAAATTTTTAAAGGCATGGATGGACACAGTGGCTCATGCCTATGATCCCAGAACTTTGAGAAGCCAAGGCAGGGGGATCACTTGATGCCAGGAGTTCAAGACCAGCCTGGGCAATATGGTGAGACCTTGTCTCTACAAAAAAAAAATTATCAGCTGGGCATAGTGGTATGCATCTGTAGTCCTAGCTACTGGGGAGGCTGAGGTGGGAGGATTGCTTGAGCCCAGGAGGTGGAGGCTACAATGAGCCATGACTGAGCCACTGTACTCCAAATCCTATCTAAAAATAATAATAATAATAATAATAATAAAACGAATATTCATGGAGAGTGTACTGACCACAATGCAGGTCTGACAACTGTTTGAGAGCTCTGCAGAGAGCCCAGAGCAGACTGTCCACATAGGAGCTGTTTGTAAGGCAGGAATGGCCTGACTCTGGAATTCCTGGCATGCAGAGTCATTGGCTGGCACAGCCTTGGAAGAGCATGCCTCAGCATGAAGCCCGTGGTGGGCCCAAGTGTGTAGCAGATGGAGTATCTTGGCCAGCCAGACCTCTTGTAGTAGGCTCTCTCTCTCTCCCCTTTTTTTTTTTTTTGAGACAAAGTCTCTCTCTGTCACCAAGGCTGGTGTGCAGTGGCATGATCTCGGCTCACTGCAACCTCCGCCTCCCAGGTTCAAGTGATTCCCCTGCCTCAATCTCCCTAGTAGCTGGAACTACAGGCATGCGCCACCATGCCCAGCTAATTTTTGTATTTAATAGAGACAGTGTTTCACCATGTTGGCCAGGATGGTATCGATCCCCTGACCTCGTGATCTGCCCACCTCAGCCATCTAAAGTGCTGGGATTACAGATGTGAGCCACCGCACCCAGCCAGTATGCTCTCTTACAGCTGTGCATCTGTAATTCCACCACTTTAGGAGGCTGACGTAGGTAGATCACTTGAGGTCAGAAGTTTGAGACTGTCCTGGACAACACAGTAAAACCCTATCTGTACTAAAAATGCAAAATTAGCCAGGCATAGTGCTGGATGCCTGTAGTCTGAGCTACTTGGGAGGCAGGAGAATTGCTTAAGGCCAGGAGGCAGAGGTTGCAAGGAGCAGAGATGGCACCACTGCACTCCAGCCTGGGTGACAGAGGGAGACTGTCTTTAAGAAAATAAAATAAATAAAAGGAAATAAGGAGATCTGAGTGTGTTCCCACCACCACCACCACACTACCAAACAGTTTTCCAAAGTGGGTGTACCGATGCAAACTCCCATTAGAGCTACAGGAGTCTCTGTTACAGCACATCCTCCCAATCTGTTGCATTGTTAGTGCTTTCAGCTTTAGGATTTTTGATGACGATAGAGGGCTCTCACTGTGGGTATTTTGGTTTTTTTCTTTGTTTGGTTTTTTTTTTTTTTTTTTTTGGTTTTTTGTTTTTTTTGGGGATGGAGTCTCACTCAGTTGCCCAGGCTGGAGTGCAGTGGTATGATCTCAGCTCACTGCAACCTCTGCCTCCCAGGTTCAAGCAATTCCCCTGCCTCAGATTCCCATGTAGCCATCATACTTCACTAATTTTTTAGTAGAAGCAGGGTTTCACCATGTTGGCCAGGCTGGTCTCGAACCCTTGATCTCAAGTGATCCACCTGTCTCAGCCTCTCAAAGTGCTGGGATCATAGGCATGAGCCACCATGCCTGGCCTCAGTATATATATTTTGAATGAATGAATGAATGAATGGACAGTCAAAAAATGTTAGCTATTAGGATCTTTGCACAAACAATAGGCCCAGAGCAAACAACTTTTCCACCCCCGAAAAAGGAAGTTCTCATCACAGAGATTATTTCATCTCTCCAGAAAAAAAAGACGAAAAGTTTTAAAAAAAAGTGTTTTGTAGGCTGGGCATGATTGCTTATGCCTGTAATTCCAGGACTTTGGGAGGCCAAGGCGGGCAGATCATCTGGGTCAGGAGTTTGAGACCAGCCTGACCAACATGGAGAAAAGCCATCTCTGTTAAAAATGTAAAATTAGCCGGGCATAGTGGCATATGCCTGTAATCCCAGCTACTCAAGGGGCTGAGGTAGGAGAATCACTTGAACCCAGGAGGTGGAGTTTTTGGTGAGGGGAGATTGCACCATTGCACTCCAGCCTGGGCAACAAGAGTGAAACTCTATCTAAAAAAAAAAAGAGTGTTTTGTGGTGGAGCACAGTGGCTCATGCCTGTAATCCCAATGCGTTGGGAGGCCAATGTGGGAGGATCGCTTGAGGCCAGGAGTTACAAATCAGCCTGGGTAACATAGCAAGACCCTATTTCTACAAAAAATTAAAATACAAAATTAGCCAGGCATGGTGGCATACACTGTAGCCTTAGCTATTCAGGAAGCTGGGGCAGAAGGATTGCTTGAGCCCAGCCCAGGAGTTCAAGGCTACAGTGAGCTATGATCAAGCCACTGCACTCCAGCCTGGGCCACAGAGAAACACCATGTCTCTAAAAAAGAATAATGAATGACATCGTATTTTGTCATCTGTTCTATGAAGTCCTTCTGCTTTCCTAAGGATGTCATCGTCCATGTGGATGAGCATGCAGTTCCCTGACTCACCATCCCACATCTTCCTCAGTTCTCATGACCTTTGCTTCCACTCCCCTTAAGCTGCCACACGAATGGCTCTTGTGATCTTTTGGATGGCTAGATTACTGAAATCTTAAACTCTAACATTCTTTCTATCTGCCTTCTGTGACAGATTATATTTTCCAAGGTGGCTGCAACAAGTTCTGCCATCCCGTGTGCTCTTCATTTTTAAATATTCAATTATTATTTTTTAATTTTTTGAAACTGGGGTCTCACTTTGTCACCCAGGCTGGAGTGCAATGGTGTGATCTCTGCTCACTGCAACCTCTGTCTCCCGGGTTTAAGTGATTCTCATGTCTCAGTCTCCTGAGTAGCTGGGATTAGAGGTGCCTGCCACCACACATGGCTAATTTTGTATTTTTAGTAGAGACGGGGTTTCTCCATGTTGGTCAGGCTATTCTCAAACTCCAGACCTCAGATGACCTGCCTGCCTCAGCCTCCCAAAATGCTGGTATTACAGATGTGAGCCACCATGCCCGGCCAAATTTTTAAATATTTAAAATAGGAAATAGTAGACACTGTGGACTACTGGATACGGGAGGGAGAAGAAGGGGTGTGGGCTGAAAAACTACCTATTATATGCTATGCTCACTACCTGGGTGCAAAATACCCTTGTAACAAAACTGCACATGTACCTCCTGTATCTAACACAAAAGATGAGAGCTTGTGCAGTGGCTCACACCTGTAATCCCAGCACTTTGGGAGGCTGAGGTGGGTGGATCACTTGAGCTCAGGTGTTCCAGACCAGGCTGAACAACGTGGCTACACCCTGTCTTTACAAAAAATACAAAAATTTAGCCAGGTATGGAGGCACATGCCCGTCATCCCAGCTACTCAGAAAGCTGAGGCAGGAAAATCACTTGAACCTCGGAGGTGGAGGTTTTGGCGAGCCAAGATCGAGCCATTACACTGCAGCCTTGGCAACAAGAGTGAAACTTCATCTCAAAAAAAAAAAAAAATTTAGCCAGGCATGGTGGTGTGTACCTGTAGTCCCAGGTACTCAGCAGGCTGAGGTGAAGATTGCTTGAGCCCGGGAAGTCAAGGTTACAGTGAGCCGTGATCACACCACTGCACTCCAGCCTGGGTGACAGAGTGAGGCCCTGTCTCAAAAATAATAATAAAAGTTGATTTTTTTTTTTTTTGAGACAGAATCTTGCTCTGTCACCCAGGCTGAAGTGCAGTGATGTAATCTCAGCTCACTGCAACTTCCACCTCCTGGGTTCTAGTGATTCTCCTGCCTTAGTCTCCTGAGTAGCTGGGATTACAGGTGTGTACCACAATACTTGTCTAATTTTTGTATTTTTAGTGGAAACGGGGTTTCGCCTGTTGGCCAGGCTGGTCTCAAACTCCTAATGTCAAGTGATTTGCCTGCCTCAGCCTCCCAAAGTGCTGGGATTACAGGCGTGAGCCACTGTGCTTGGCCAAAACTTGAATTTTTTCCCCCCAGAGATGGAGTCTCGCTCTGTCAGCCAGGCTGGAATGCAGGGGCCTGATAGTGGTTCACTGTAACCTCCGCCTCCCGGGTTCAAGCAATTCTTCTGCCTCAGCCTCTCAAGTAGCTGAGATTACAGGTGCACACTACCACAGGCCAGCTAATTTTTGTATTTTTAGTAGAGACAAGGTTTTGCCATACTGTCAGGCTGGCCTCGAACTCCTAACCTCAGTAGATACACCTGCCTTGGCCTCCCAAAGTGTTGGGATTACAGGCGTGAGCCACCGCACCTGGTCAGATGAAATTTTTAATAAATAAGCCCCCAAAAAGCTTGATGTATTTAGAGGGTACAGGTGCAGGTTTTCTTATTGTGAAGTGCTGAGATCTGGGCTTTGAGTGTAGCCATGACCAAATAGTCAACATTGTACTCAGTAGGAGAATATTCACTCTTCGTACTCCTCCCATCTTTTGGAGTCTTCAGTGTCTATTTTTCCTCCTGTGTACCTATTTTTTAACTCCCACACATGAGAACAGTCAGTATTTGACTTTGTTTCTGAGTTATTTCACTGAGGATACGTCCCCCAGTTCTATCCACTCTGCTGGAAAACACATGATTTCATTCTTTTTGTAGCTGAGTCTTGTTCCACCGTGTATATGTACCACATGTTCTTTACCCAGTCATCCTCTGATGGACACTTAGGTTGATCCCATGTCTTTGCTACTATGAATAGGAGTGTGATAAACACATGAGTACAGGTACTTTTTGATATATTGATTTCTTTCCCTTTGGGTAGATACCCAGCAGTGAGATTGCTGGTTGAATGGCAGTTCTATTTTTGGTTCTGTGAGAAGTCTCCGTACTGTTTTCAATAATGGTTGTACTAATTTACATTCCCACCAACAGTGTATAAGCATTTCCTTTTCTCTGCATCCTCACCAACATCTGTTCTTTTCTGACTTTTAATTTTTAATTTCTATAGAGCTGCGGGGGGGCGGGGTCTCATTATGTTGCCCAGGCTGGTCTCAAAGTCCACACCTCAAGTGATTTATCCACTTCAGCCTCCCAAAGTGCAGGGTTACAGGTGTGACCCACCACATCTGGCCGTTTTCTGAGTTTTTACTAATAGCATATGCTGGCTGCAGTGGCCCACACCTATAATCCCAGCACTTTGTGGGGCCTAGGTGGGCAGATCACCTGAGATCAGGAGTTTGAGACCAGTCTGGCCAACATAATGAAACCCCATCTATACTAAAAGTACAAAAATTAGCCAGGTGTGGTAGCAGGTGCCTGTAATCCCAGCTACTGAGGAGGCTGAGGCAGGAAAATCACTTGAACCCGGGAGGCGGAAGTTGCAGTGAGTCAGGATTGTACCACTGCACTCCTGCCTGGGTGACAGAGCAAGACGCCCTCTGTTTTGTTGTTGTTGTTTGTTGCCCATGCTGGAAAGCAATGCCACGATCTCGGCTCACCAAAACCACCAGAGTAGCTGAGATTACAAGCATGCACCACCAAGCTCAGCTAATTTTGTATTTTTAGTAGAGATGGGGTTTCTCCATATTGGTCAGGCTGGTCTTGAATTCCTGACCTTAGGTGATCTGCCTGCCATGGCCTCCCAAAGTGCTGAGAGTACAGGCATGAGATACCACACCCATGGAACTGAGAGATCCAGGGAACAGCCCTGAGGGGCTGGAAAAGATGATTCAAGAACAGGCTGTGTCTCAGGGGACACTCGGTGACCAGACGCACCCAGTCCTCTTTCTGCCCATCAGGACAGGCTCTAGGGACACTGGTTGAGTAGATCTACCCAGTCCTCTTTCTACCCATTAGGATTGGCTCTGTCTTGGGGGGCACTGAGTGACAAGACTCACCCAGTTATCTTTCTACCCATCAGTACAGGCTCTGTCTCAGGGAGACACTGGGTAAACAGACCCATCCAGTCCTCATTCTACCCATCAGGTGCCATTGTAAGTGCTTGGCAGTGATTATGACCAGACTCTCTTCCAACAGGACCCTCAAGCTAATAGAATGTTAGGAGGCAAAATGTGTTACACATGGAGCAGAGTCACTCAGACGGTCACAGAGGACAACTGTAGGGAGGGTCAGAGCAGGCACATGGAGGAGCTGGAGATCACAAAAGTGAACAAAGTGCAGTTTGCTAAGAAGTTATCAGCCTGGGCTCTGACAGAGACAAGAGGCCATTATGACCAAATCAGAGGGAGCAGGTGGGAGAACAGAGATGGACTAGTACATTTAGGACATTTAGGAGAGCTATAGTCTGAGAAGGCAAGTTATTTTCTCCCCTGAGTCTAGAAGGCTAGAAAACAAGCATTAAAATGTCCTGATCTCAGACACAGACAACAGGTATGGAGGATGAGGCTCATGCTGTCCTCCTTCGTGCCCACCAGAGCAACCACCTAACCCGATGTCCAGCTGCTGAGGGCATTCTTAAGTCAAAGAGACAGGACAAAATTGTCCATGAGTGGAGCAAGCAATGAGGAGAGCTCTGCTGAGTGGGCCACAAAGAAAAGGGGCCATGGAGCACTAAGCCAGCAAGGAAGGTGCACAGAGCAATGGGCAAAAAAATCCCGATGCTTAAGGCACGGCAGGGAAGCGGGCAGAGGGAGATCGCCCTGGTCCCAGCTCCCACTGGGCTACCCACCCAGAATCCTAACCTGATCCATACACCAACCCGAACCAAACCAGAACCCAATCACAAATCCTAACTTCTAACCCCTGAACCCTAACCCCAGCATTAACACTATCCCTATAATAGCTTTGCATTATAACTTCTGACATGGACTGAGTTTTATCTGTTTATGCACAGTTATGAGCATCTGGACTTTCCCTTCGTGCATGCAAAGGAATCCCATGGCTTCCTGGCATTTGAGGAGGGGATGGAGCAATTTCTGCACATCGACCATACATTAGGCTGCTGTTAGGAATTCACAAACACCACAGCTGTTAATACTCCAAGTGATATGTATTGCCCCCTTTTTAAGTGAACCAGTGTTTTTTTTCCCCATTCAAGCTCACAGCTTAATGCTCTTCATTAAATCTCTTTTCATGCAACGTTAAATTATATGGAAAACCAAGCTTTGGCCAAATAACCCTGGGTTAAAAATCTTTCCCTTCACTTCCCTGCTATGTGACCTTGAAATAGTCAGGGAATAATACTGGACTTAAATCATTAACATGGAAAATGTCAATAATTATGCCATGTGTGCCAAAGAGGTATGCTGATGATAAATACTGTCTATAGAATCTCTGACTTAGAATATGTGGTCAATGAAATGTAATTGCTATAGTTTGTTACAAGTAATAACATTACTTTAAGATAAAAATGTGGTTATAATATCTTGAATTTTCCTCAAGTGTCACCTCTACTGATGATTCTTACTATCAATATTTTTCTAATTAAATTAACTATAATTAAGTAAAATATATATAACATCATACACTAATACCTAGACATGGTTTTAATATATTATTTTTACGATAATCCTATGACATAAAAGAATACTGAAACTTAGAATCGTTACTTTGTCTAAAATCAAACAGCCTTAAAGTGGTATGATAAAAATATGCCTGATAAACTGGGTGTGGTGGCTCATGCCTGTAATCCCAGCACTTTGGGAGGCAGAGGCAGGTAGGTCACCTGAGGTGAGGAGTTGTAGACCAGCCTGGCCAACATGGAGAAACGCCATCTCTAGTAAAAATACAAAAAAATTACCTGGGCATGATGGCACAGGCTAGTAATCCCAGCTACTCGGGAGGCTGAGGCAGGAGAATCGCTTGAACCCAGGAGGCGAAGGTTGCAGTGAGCCAAAATTGCACCATTTTGCTCCAGCCTGGGCAACAAAAGTGAAACTCTGTCACAGAAAAAAAAAAAAAAAAAAGCCTGATATTTATACATGGTATACTCTTATTTTATTTTACTTTATTTCCTATTACAATGAAATTTATTAAAATCTCAAAAGCGTTCTTCCACACAATATCTACCTTTCTCTCTGCTACTCATAGAAGAAAAAGAAAAACATCAGTAATATAATAGTTACATAATATATAATTTATACATATATCAATAATATATCCTCCTGGAGCAGTATAATAATGATAAATTAATTATCATTTCCTCAAACATGGTAAGTTGAAAACCCTTTGTATTGTGCTGCATGTATTACTTTGAGAGTCTCACTGCTTGAAAGGCCTCTGATGTCCTCCAAGGCAAGGCGAGAGAGACTCAAAGGACGTTTTCGTCTGAAGTCTGTAGAAGGAAGACAGGCAGGGAGTGAAGAACACATACACACGGGAGATGGAAGACCGAGCAGCTGCGGGTCAGTGATCAGCCTGGATGTTTCTGTGGCCTCAAAGCTAGACCCCAGGGCTCTGGAGTTCTGGAGGACTCGCACTAAGGGGCAGAGGGAAAGAAAACATGTAGCAAGAAAATTAAGGGTGTTCTGCAGCCACAAGTAGGAACTAAAAGAGTTTCTGTCATAAAATATATAAATGGAATTGAGAAAGTAAAATGGGGTGAAGTTAGCCACCAAGAGTAGGATGGTGTGAGTGGCCCTGATCTTGGGTGAGGTCCTGTGGGTGAGGCTAGGATTATGAACATGTTGAATGCTCTGGTGGTGTCTGTGCAGGAGACATCACATGTACACACTAGCTGAGACCATGAGGACCATTAACATGGCTAGCGGGATAGTGGGATTGCGGACATTCTGGACACAGAGACCTCACACTGACACACTGATATGGATGGGAGAGATGGTGCTGATTGCTAGATTCGGGGTCAAGCAGAGGAGGCAGGAGGAGCCAACATTCTTGGTTATCTTGCCTCTGAGACCTACCGACACCCTACTTCTGGGGCTGACAGTGGCTGCCTGAAGGCAGCACAGCAAACAGTTAGTGCAGAGTAAAAGATCATGGGATGCTCTATGGAAGTAATAAAAGACTTGACACCCAAAACTTTTCAGGGCATGTGAAAGTCCCAAATCTTTCATCATTTGTTGTATCCCCTTGGAGGGAAGAACAAAGGAACTGGCCACAGCTAAGTTGGACAGAATGAAGTCTGTGGACTTCAGTCTGTGCTCAGTGAGAAAGGAGGAGCTGTGAATCCAAAGAAGGAAGGCATTTCCCAGGGTGCCATCTCCCACCTGGAGCAGGAACACAACCTTCAGGGCCACATCACCACGGTCATCTGCACCATGAGGCATGTGGTGGTCTAGAGACCCAGGTAGTCTAAAAATAATAATAGTAATATGGCTATGCTGTGTTACAGCTGCCCCAGTGAGCCCAAGAATTAAAGGGATCTTGGACTGCACCACCTGCACTGACAGGGGAAGGGTACTTGAACACCTGGGAAAATAACTGTGTAGCAGAGGAACCCACAAGCCCCATCAGAACACTCACTTACTATTTTTTGACCAGCACACTGGCTAACACCTGTAATTCCAACACTTTGGGAGGCCAAGGTGGACAGATGGCTTCAGCGCAGGAGTTCAAGACCAACCAGGACAACATGGTGAAATCCCATCTCTAAAAAAATTACAAAAATTAGCAGTGCATGGTGGTGCATCCTGTAGTCCCAGCTACTCAAAAGGCTGAGGCAGGAGGATTCCTTGAGCCGAGGAGGTGAAGGCTGCAGTGCACCAAGATTGAACCACTGAAGTGCACCGAGATTGCACCACTGCACTTCGGCCTGGATAACAGAGTGAGATCCTGTCTCAAAAAAATAAAATAAAATAAAATAGGCTGGAAGCAGTGGCTCACACCTGTAATCCCAACACTTTGGGAGGCCAAGGAGAGTAGATCACGAGGTCAGGAGTTAGAGACCAGCCTGGCCAACATAGTGAAACCCCATTTCTACTAAAAATACAAAAAAAAAAAAAATCAGCCAGATGTGGTGGTGCAAGACCATAATCACAGGCACTCAGGAAGCTGAAGCAGGAGAATTGCTTGAACCCAGGAGGCAGAGGTTTAACATTTGAATCTAGTTGGAGAATAACAAGGAGACCAGCAGGAGGAATACAGGGACAAGCACTTGAACCAAAAGCACTACAGAGCCATGAATCAGGACACATGGAAGCTCTCCTCATTAGGAAAGAACACACAGCCCTATGTGGCTGGGGTGGATTCTACTGGACAGGTGGTTTAATACTTGGGAACCTGGTCTGTAGTATAAAGACAGCTATAATAATCAAATTCCACACACCTTCTTTCTTAAAGGATTAAACTGGAAAATGCAAGGTGTTCTGGCACTTAAAACTTCAATTTTATAGTAGGTATTGTTATTAACATCATAATCACTATTTGAGTGTTATAACACATGTGCCTTGCTTTGAATTAAGTAGAATAATGATGGAATCTGACAATAATTTTAGTCCCATATGGTTTCATATCCAAAATTGTAAGGTAGGTAAGCAGAGGTACCATTCCCCACTGTTTATAGATTTCAGAAGATGATGAAAACTTCGAGGGAAGAGGGAAGTCCCTGGTGCTAGGGGATCATAGAGGAGGGACTATTTTCCATGGTGTTGGAAGACTTTACAGAGGTACAGAAGTTTATATCATCCTGCAGGTCAATGTGGAGTGACTTGAGTTTCTACATACAAACTGTGAAGCTCAGGCCTGGGTGCACCCTCAGGACAGAGCAAATAGCATCTCACCCCCTGACAGCAGAGAGCACAGAGGGCTCCTGTGGTGCCAAGTAAAAGGGAAGTGTCAGGCTTTGCTCCCATTCTGATGTCCATGACCACCCAAACACCACTGTGCCCCTAAGGGAGTCGGCAGGACCCTGATGAGACAGCTGGAAACAAAGATCAGGAGCATGTGAGTGAGAAAGTTCCCCACAGACTCAGCTTTCTGAAAAAATGTACTTTCAAGACACTCAAAATAGTCATAATAGATGCAGGTGAATACACGATTACATGAAAGAGCTGTAGAATGACCCAGACTGAAGATGCAGGAGACATAGTCCAAGAAAGGGAAGAGAAAAATAATAAGCCACTCAGTATAGAAACACGTATATACATACGCACACATAGTAGAGGTCAGAAGTCAGGATAATTTTGCTTCCAGTTTCTTGGTTGCTAACTGTTGAATACCTAAATAGACTTAGAATGTTTATAGTCAACATTTTACCCACAACTTTAGTGCAAACTGCAATTCTCATCTTTATGTGAGTGGCATAGGAGTAGAGCAGGGAAGTTGAGTAATTAACACAAAGTCACGAAGTCCATAATGTTATTGCTGGCGTTGAACTTGTATCAGTGTGTTTGTCTGCCTCTAGTTTCTTTTCTTACTCTTTGTGGCCTAATTATACAGAAAGTTAGAAACTTGTCACTTTTCTTACACCAAAAAGACACAATTCAAACCACACACACACCCAAACAGAAGGATTCAGTCATTTACTCCAATTCAACCCAAACCCAGAAGAGAACATTTGTGAAGAGAATGTTATCTCAGGTCCATGATACTGTATGTGTCTGTGTGTACTACGTCATGATTTAGGAGCTGTATCATCTTTTTCAAATTTTTTTTAAGAAATAGATTCTCTGTCACCCAGGTTGGCATGTTGTGACGCAATCATAGCTCACTGCACCCTCAAACTCCTAGGCTCAAGAGATCAGGAGGAGACTGCCTCAGCATCCCTGGTAACTGGGATTACAGGTACAAGCCCCTGTGCCCACCTTATTCTGAATTATAAAGAGCAAAATCATCCTTGCTGCTGAGACCAAGTTGGGGCAAAGAGCAATGAGGTAAAGGGCCACTTTTCCTTTCCAAGAAGATGTAAATGCAAAGATATTCAGAGATGGGCTTGAATTCAGCATGACAGCCTTTCCCATGGAGCCTTTGGGGCCAGCCAGGGACACATAGGCTGCCCTAGTAACAACCCATTCTCTCAGCTGCTAGGATGTCAGAGTCCCTGCCATCCCCTCCCCTCACACTGTCCCCATCACAAGCTCCCTCAGCCCGTATCACCCACAACAGGCCACTGAAATCTGCCTCAGGCAGGGCTGGGTACAGTCTGAGGCTGAAGGGACAAAGCCCTGGTTCCCCCAACTCTGAGCAATGACCACCTCTGCTGGAGGACACAAGTCTCTATGCACCATCTCGGCCCCTGAATCTGAGCCCTGGGGATGCTACTAGGATCACCTTTGCTGCTGTGGCCATGGGCAAAAGCATCAGCATCAGAAGGCACAGGAGGCACCTGCAGCCAATGATATAGGAACGGGATTCCCAAGCTCATTCCCGCAGTGTAGCCATCACTATGTTACCTGAGACACAGTGATGCTGTCTGCAAAGGGAGTCTGGGGCATTTCCAGAAAGGAGCAAACACAGGAACCAGGTGCAGATTTTGAGCAGCACTAGCCAGTGATTAACTAGAAGGCCTAATGAGCAGCATGCACAGCTGGAAGGAACCATCTCCGGGCTCCCTGGAGCTGCAGGACACAGTCCAAGCCAAAGTCAGGAGAGGTAAAATGCACTGAGTAGGGGTCACGGACTCTCCTGATAGTGTCCCCCATGTGGGCTCATTGTCCTCTTTACTGGGGAACTCAATACATTCATGGTCACCTGTGGAATGTCCTCAGAGGCAAAACACCACCCACTCCAGACAGGGGTATGCTCTGTGTCTCCAATATCCAGCTTTCTTGCCTTCCCTCTGACCCTGCCTGTCAATCCACACACCCTCTTGCAGGGGTTCTAATCCCCTCAACACATTTAGGGGCTTTCAAACATCTGTCCTGCATAAGCCTGACAGTCCTGTGCACCACCTCTACCCCCTGCCCTGACCCCTAGCAAAGGTTTCTTCTCTTCATGGAATTCTTTGAATTACACATTTGCACTTCACATTTGTACATCTTCTCCAAGTTTTCCTCCTACTCTGCGGCCTCTGACCTTTATGTGTTCATCTATCCAGAGAGGATTGGAGATATTGCAAGGTAGTCCTCCACATCTGTTCTCCATACCTAAGTTCTAAGGCCTTGTCCCTGGTTCTGGCCTCACGTCAGAGGACTTTTCCTTATTCAGACATGACCAGTCTGTGAATTATTTACCCTTCCCAAAATAGCTGGCCAACTCAGGAGATTAAGGTGTTTTAGTTGGCCAGGCACAGTGGCTCATGCCTATAATCCCAAGGGAAGTCAAGGGAGGAGGATCATTGACCAGCTCAAGCCAGGAGTTTAAGACCAGCCTGGGCAACATAGTGAGATCTCATCTCTACTAAAAATAAAAACAAAAAAATTAGCCTGGTGTGGTGTCACACACACCAGTGGTCCCAGCTACTTGGGAGGCTGAGGTGGAAGGGTTGCTCAAACCCAGGAAGTCCAGGCTGCAGTGAGTGGTGATCATGCCACTGCACTCCAGCCTGTTTGATACACTGAGACCCTGTCTCAAAAACAAAACAAAAAAACCAACTTTTTAGTTGTACGTTTCATGTTTCAGTATCATAGACTTCCCCGGGTCAAATCAATTAGTAAGAATGGTGGTCAGTCTATCTCATATACGTTAAGGTATCCAACTTCAACCATCCAGAAACTAGTGCCAAGTGTAGCTTCCAAGCTAGAGTTTATCCACCTAACTGTGAAAATATCAGCTCCTCTAAATCATGCATTGTGTATGTTTATATTGCCATTGTCTTAGTGAATTCGGGCTGCTATAACAAAAATACCGTAGACTGAGTGACCTAAAAAAAAAAATTATGTCTCACAGTTGTGAGGACTGAGAAGGCCAAGAATCAAGCTGCTGGCCGATTCCGTTCCCAGTGAGGGCTTGCTTACTGGTTTACAGTGCTGTATTCTCACATGGTACAGAGAGAGATCATCTCTCTTGTGCCTCTTCTTATAAGGTCACTAATCCCATTTATGAAGTTTCCATGAACCAAATACTACCACTTTGGGGATTAGGCTTCAACATTAATTTGCGGGGGAACACAAGCATTTATTCCATAGCATTCCACCTCTGCCCCCAATAAATTAATGTCCTTTTTACATGCAAAATACATTTATCCCATCCCAATAGCCCCCAAAATCTTACCTCATTCTAGCACCAATTCTAAAGTCTACAGTCCAAAGTCCCATCTAAATACTATCTCAATCAGATATGGGTGAGACTCCAGGTATGATTCATTCTGAGGCAAAATTCTCCTCCAGCTGTGAATGTGCAAAACCAAACAAACTATGTGCTGCCAAAAAACAAAAGTAGGACAGGCACAGGAGAGACAATACCATCCCAGAAAGGAGAAATAGGGAAGAAGAAAAGGGTGACAGTTTCCTAGCAAGTTCAAAACCTAGCAAGGCAAATTCCATGAGGTCTTAAGGTTCAGTAACAATCCTCTTTGGCCAGGTGTTCTGCCTTCAGATTCACTGGGGTCGATGCAGATGTGTGAAAGGGGAAAAAATGGCCCACTCAAGACTTAGCCATGGTACCTAGGAGATGGCTCTGAGCATGGTTGGAAATGAAGATGACAGCACAGTTAGAAGCATAAGCATTATGCCAGCAATGAGTATATGATGCCAGTCCCTTATAACTAGAACATACTGTCCAGGAAACAGGAGTGATCCACCTCGCTATCACACCTTATATCACACTAATGAAATCTTTGCATCTTACACCAAGAAGTTTGGGCTCAGTGAGTCTTGAGACTCTGATAAGTTGCACAAAGGCAAAAAAATGTTCATAGTCCATGATTGATTAGAGTTTTCATAAATTTGGGGAAAAAATATGCTATAGTTTTAAAGATGACAGCAAACAAGAAAAGATAGTTGCCTTCATCAGTTTGGGCTGCTCTAACAGAATACCATAGACTGGTGGATTAAAAAGCAAGCATTTATTTCTTAAAATTCTGGAGACTGACAAGTCCAAGATCAAGACACCAGCTGATTCAGTTTCTGGTATGGGCTGTCTTCCTGGTTTGTAAATGATGCTCTCTCACTATGTCCTCACATGGCAGAAGACTTTCATCTTAGAGAACACACAAATAATCATAAATAGAATGTTGAAAGAAATATGGACTGCAAAGGCCATTCTGATGAGGTCTCAGATAGAAATAAAGAACATATTATTGGACAAGGAAGAAACAGCAATCCTTGTTATAAAATGGCAAAGAATTTGGCAAAATTGTGTTTATGCTCTAGTGTTTTGTGAAAGGTAGAATTTGCAAGTAATGAATTAAATATTTAGCTAAAGAAATTTATTTTTTATATTACCTTTGAATTGACAGATAAAGTTGTATCTATTTATCATGTATGTTGCTGAAGAGAATTCTAAGCAAAGTGTTGAAAGAGTGGCTTTATTCCTCCTGGCTGCTTATAGTAACATGGAAGAAAAAAAAATGAATTGAAGATGAAATTTTTATGCAAAAAAGAACTAGAAATTACAGATGGGAAAATTCTCAGCCTATCCATATTGCACACACAAAAAATGTAGATAGCATGTTTTCAAGTGTGATGGCTCTGGCGCTAAACAAAATTAAAAAGACAAAAAAATTAGCATGTTTGGAAGACAGCACTGTGGTGTGACAGGCTATTTGATAAGGTTAGTGTGGGTGTGACTGCCTAGAAGCTCAATATGAAGCACAGTGATAAATTAGTAGTCTTTGCCAAGATGTAGAAAGAAAGAATGGATACATGCATGTCACATATATCCATCATCTTCCACAAGGAGCATTCTAACAACTAAAGCTGTTGAAATAGAGTGTGTGCGACCTGTGATAGAGTTTCCCTGTTGCTGGAAGTGTATATTCAAGGACACGTTCTCATCAGTCATGGTTAGTACTTCCTGTGACTCCATCAGTAGATGCTAACAGTGGATATCGCTGTGGGGTAGAAATATGGGGTGATTTTAATGATCTTCTTTATATCTTCATCCATGCCCTGCATTTTTACAATACAATTACGTTATTTTGTAGTCAGAAAACACAGTCATTTCTATTTATTTAAAAACTAAGAGGGCTCTTTAAATTAGGTCTGACTGAGAAAATATTAGGGAGGCAGTAACCCTTCTCAACGTTGAATATTTCTTTTTTGTTTGTTTGTTTTTGTTTTTTTTATTATGTTGAATATTTCTTTGAACAAATTATTCAGTAAAAAGGTTTCATCTCTAAGACTTTTCATGAAATGTCATCCCATACATAGTGTATAAGATCTGAGAGTCAACTCTGCAAGAGAAACAGACAGATAACAAACTAGGAATCAGACACAGAAAAGAGAACCAAAGTAGAATTTCTGCAATGAAACTTTAACAGAAGCATAAAAAGCCAACAGACCATAAACTCAAACTTGATGACCCTCCTATTTTGTCAGGAGAGTAGGAAATAAGAAGCCTGGACTCAGGCAGCTCTGAGACAGCATAACCTACACACAGAGAGGCCTACATACATGTGAGCAACACTTAAGACACAGTTCCAGAAAGCAGAATCTTGGGTTTGGCTACTTTCTGATGTGTGACCTCGCATGAGCCACTTAAATCTTTTTGTGCCTGTTTCCCTGTCTGAAAAATGGGACAATAATTACATTTATCTCCAAGAGTTTCTCTGAAGATTAAATGAGTTAACACAGGTAAAAAACTTAGAACAGTGCCTTGTACACAGTAAGTAGAATACATGCTTAATGCATTTTTAGGATTTTTATTTTTACAAAAGAATTTGATGATTAACTACTCATCTATAACAAGTAGATTGACATAAATGATATTCAAAGCTTTTCCCATCTCAAACATTAAAATATGTTCTGTTTCTGTGGTCAGGGTGGGATCTATGAGATCAACAACTGTATCACAAAATAAGAAAGCCTTTGAATAATTAAGCAGAAGAATAGGCTATACTTTAAAAACACCTAAGCTGCAAATCAAAATTTAATAATGAAGGCAACCCGATTCCAACCGGGGCCTATCCTGCTCAAGTTACTCCCTCATCTCTGTACATACTTGTCCCCTGCCACCACTAAAAGCACAGCGGTAAATTTGTGTAGCACTCAAAACATAAGTATTTTACCTAAAGAGCCTCCACAAAAAACACCGACAGGAGTATATGGGCCACTACCTATAGAAACAGTGGGTTTGCTTTTAGGAAAATCTAGCCTTAATACTCAACGGATAAAAGTTAATGCAGAAGTTATTAACAGTAATTTTACAGGGGAAATACAAATTGTAATGTCATCTTCCGTTCCTTGAAGTGCTAAAGGTAAAAAACGCATAGCACAACTCTTAATTTTACCTTACATCAAATTAGGTCAAAGCAAAGTTAAAAGGATTGGAGGATTTGGAATTACAAATAAGCAGGGCAAAGCTGCATATTGAGTAAATCAAATTACAAATAAACACACAACATGTAAAGTCACTATTCATAGAAAAAAAATTTAGGGTTTAGTTAACCCTAGCACAAATGTTCCACTTACTTCTATTCAGCACTGACCTCTTCTTGGCCTGTGTAAAATGTTCAGTCTAATATAGTCAGATCCAGGCAGGCGTCAGAAGTTTATCGAAGCTGTCTTATCTTACCACGAAAAGGGCCTGAAGTACACCCTGGACCTATTCAGCCTATTGTGACTCAGATTCCTATTAACTTGTGTGGAAGAAACTTATCACAGCAGTGGGGAACCAAAGTCTTAATACCTGAACAATCATATAGCTCCGAAAATCAACAAATAATGCAGGACATGGGCTATGTGCCTGGAATGGGAATAGAAAAAAATTTACAGGGTTTAAAAGAATCCTTAGACGCTAAGGGCCAAAGTTCTCAACATGGTTTACAATATCATTTTTAATGACAGCCATTGTTAAACCTCCAAAACCAATAGCTTGAAAATGGTTAAATAACAAACCAATTTTGATAGAACAATGGCCACTTACAAAGGAAAAACTGGAGATTTTAAAAAACATAGTTGCTAAACAATTAGAAAAAGGACATATAGTTCCCACATTTTCACCTTAAAACTCTCCTATTTTTGTAATAAAAAAGAAATCTAAAAAAAAAGTTAACAGATCTTAGAGCAATTAATGCAGCTATACTACCTTCACCCACTATGATTCAGAAAAATTGTCTACTAGCTGTTATTGATTTGAAGGACTGTTTTTCCTGTGGCAGAAAAGGACTGTAAGCAATTTGTGTTCACTATTCCTTTTATAAGTAATCAAAAACCTACTAAAAAATATTGAAAGGTGCTTCCTCAAGGGATGTTAAACAGTCCCACAATTTGTCAAACTTACATGGACAAAGCTATTAAGCCTAGCAGAAAAAAATTTCCTCAGTGTTATATTATTCATTATATAATATTCTTTGTACTGCACCAAATAAAGAATTACTTATACAATGCTATAACCATTTAATAAAAGAAATCCATTCAATGTACTGGGTTAATAATAGCCCCAGATAAAATTCAAACTACAACTCCTTATTTGTATTTGGGCACCTTGGTAAAAAATACCACTATACCACCTCAAAGGGTGTCCATCAGAAGAGATCATTTAAAAACTCTAAATAATTTCCAGAAGTCACTTGAAAATGTCAATTAGATAAGACTGACTTTAGCCATTCCAACTTATGCTATGAGTCATTTGTTTTCTATTCTTTGAGAAGATTCCAGTCTAAATAGTCCTCAAGAGTTAACATAGAAAGCTAAAATGGAATTTGTCTTCACCTGAACTGCTCTTGAAGCCACGATGAGGGATAAGTAGGATAATGCAGACAGGGATCCCTCCTGGGGTAAATCTCAGCTGTGAGTGGGCTGGGCTCACCCCATCCTGTCATCTCCTCCTCTGAGCTTCATTTCATCCAGAGGTCATCAAAGTTCAGCCTGTCCCCACCTGCTCTTCTGCCTCCCGTGAGCCAAGGATGAATTTTACATTTACAAATGGTCGAACAAACCAAAAGAAGAATCATACTTTGTGATGTTTTGAAATTGGAGTTCTCAGTGCCCAGAAGTAAGATCTCGTGAGACTGCAGCCACGCATCTTCACTCACAGGTTGTCTGTGGGGCTGCTGTCACGCTACAGCCGCAGATTTGAGTCTTTGCAATCGAGATAAATTGGCAAAGCTCCAAATATTGACCCCCAGCCATTTTGAGGAAATTTTTAGATGCTGGTTTGATAACTGGCTGGTGGGACCCCAGGCTCTGGGTCAGATTCCTCCCCACTCAGGGCTGCTTTGACCTTCACTGGGGTGTCTGTAAAGTGGGGGTGCCATGTGCCTATTGTGGAGGTGTTAAGCCCCAGAGCATCAAACATTGGGGTGTCTACCTCATGGTCCCCCACCTCACCTGCAGAGCTCCCAGGACCTAATCCCAACCAGCAGGAGCAATTGGTCTTTGTAAACAGACACCATGGAGCTAAGCTGCCACCTGCACAGAGGTTGTACCCTGGGGCTCACTGTCTAGGTCAAGGATGGTTCATCCTCTGAGAGGACGTTTCTCCAGGTTCTTGGTCTCCTGCCCTCTCAAGAATGAGAGAGGGGACCACGGCACAGTGCACAGCAAATGCGGGACTCCAAAGTGTTTGTAGAAAGTGATATATTTAGAGAGAGAGAGAAGCAGCTAACTCACATACTGAGTAAGGGATTCCAGAAAGATGGAATCCAGGAGAGGAAAGCAGCTTCCACATTGAGTAGAAGGGAATAGAGAGAGAGATGGAGTCTAGGAGGGGAAGATAGGCTTCCACAAGAGAGTGTGGAAGGGGTCTCCAGAGGGGAGATCCAGGAGAAAGAAAGATGGCTTCCACGAAGGGACTCCGTTCATGGAAGGGCACCCAAACATGGAGTCCAAAGGGGTGAGGAAGAAGGGGACTTTTAACCTGGGAGGAACCCCCACCTTCTCTAAGACCCGGGCCACTGAAAGGAGTTCCTTAGAACTTCTGCTGGACTAATTGACTCAGTTTCTTCCCATTCCCACAAAATTCAAACATAAACCCTTAAATCTCCCGGATGGAGAGAGATGGGAGGGGGTCATGGCTCTTGGAAGTTCTTGCCCTTAAAATGACGCCCCCTTGTGGACCTGGAAAGAGAACACCTTTCCTCACTACGACAGCCACAGTTGGCAGGGACATTTTGGTTACTTCTGTTGCAAACAACAAGTTGACATAACAATTATTACTATTAATAACATACACTAAGTCATACAGAATTATAGGAGTTTTCCATTATTTTGAAATACATACCAATAACATATTTATACAAATACAGCCCAAGGAAAACCAAACACCACTTCCCATTTGGCAATGCTTTCTTTTTTTTTCCTGAGATACAGTTTTGTTCTTGTTGCCCAGACTGGAGTGCAATGCCGAAATCTCAGCTCACTGCAACCTTCGCCTCCTGGTTCAAGTGATTCTCCAGCCTCAGCCTCTGGAGTAGCTGGGATTACAGGTGCTTGCCATGACACCCGGCTATTTTTTTTGTATTTTTAGTAGAGACAGGGTTTCACCATGTTGGCCAAGCTGATCTCTAACTCCTGACGTCAGGTGATCCACCCTCTCTGGCCTCCCAAAGTGCTGGGATTACAGATGGGAGCCACCGCATCTGGCCTGACAATGCTTTCTGACAATTCTTCCTGTATGGTTTTTATACCAAATAAGCCAAATGTCATTTCTGTACTTTAGGGGATGTAATATCTAAAAAATATTTATGTAAGAAAAATACATAATTTATAATTTGATTTTTAAAAGTTTGTCAGATATCAAATCCCTGGTTATGATAAGTCACTCATTATCCAAAGTGATAACTCAAAAATTTTAAAAAAGCAAAATCCTTTACTCAGTAATAGAGGGATGACTTCACTTTCCAAATAATCTTAGTTTTTCCTTTCCTGTTGCTCCAGTTTCTTCAAAAGGGCAGACAAAAATCTTTCTTTTTAAAGTAATACATTAAAATCTTGTTCACAGGGAAAAACTAAATCTCACCCTTGCATCAGTGAACTATTCATGTCAAACCTAATTCTTAATAAAACCTTATAGATAAATCTATCTAGTCTTAATCAGTTTGACCATAAGGTAAGATTCCTATAATCCTTTTATAACACTTTACAATTTTTGTGAAAGAGCAGATTAGTGTTCTAAGGAAAACCAGTTGTGCTTTTATTCCAGTGTTTAAGTTACTAAAAAACTGAATATCCCTTTAGCTTTAGCCAGTATGTTAACACACAGAATTTCATTTACAAGATTTAATTTTTTACAAACCTTTCACAACTTGGTTAAACCTTCAGCTCTATTTTATCTAATTTAAAACAATCCTTTAACCCTTTAATTTAGGCCAAAACTAATCCACAGTCCCATGACTTCTTGTAATCTTTTATCAAAAACACATTTTACTTTTTTTACAGACCTAGCATGAAAAACTGTTTTTATTTCCCAAATATTACTAAAGTCATGGGAACTAAAACACACCATAGTTTCTATTTTTCTGATAAAATATTTGATTTATGCTCTTATTATTTTTAAACCAATTAATCAAAGCTCTTTCATATTGCACACCCAACACATATAAATACACAGATGGAAGAAGATCAAGTACCTGTAAGATTTTTTATTTGTCAGTTTCTCAATTGGATTACCACCATGGCTTCAAGGTGGATCCCTAGGAGGAACAGGGGCCCAGGAAAGCAAAAACCAAGCAGTTTCTACAGCCTAGTAAGCAGGCACAGCTGGAAGCAAAACAGATCCCCCAAATTACGACTCCTATTTTTATACTAGAACATGGATCCCAAAAAGAGGGATTCAGCCCATCTCCCATTGGTGTCTTACCTCTCAGTGAGGGGAGGAAACATTTCCATACCTTCTAGGTGGCCAAGAGCACAGTTCTCTGATTCAAATGTGCAAAAAGGTGAGTATCCCCCAATAGCTGCCTTAGCTATCCCTAAATGTATATTTCTTACCTAGTTATTACATATCTATGTTCTCTCATAATGCAAAGTAATTTCTGATACCCTGGAAAGTAAAAACCATCAGACAATGCAATGCAAAATGGAACAAAGTCTAAGAGCCTTAGACTTTGAAAGGGATCTATCCACTTCCAATTCCTGGGGTTTCATGAGGAAAACAGATGTTTTTCCTAAAATGCCTATTGTGGCGCCTCCTCTGTTTTTTCCCAAGGATTCCAGGCTGTTAGACCTTGAATATCTGCAATTACTTAAGCCAACTTTGGCCAGGTGTGGTGGCTCACACCTGTAATCCCAGCACTTTGGGAGGCCAAGGTGGGTGGATCACTTGAGGTCAGGAGTTCAAGACCAGCATGGTCAACCTGGTGAAACCCCATCTCTACTAAAAATACAAAAATTAGCCAGGTGGGGTGATGGGCACCTGTAATCTCATCTACTCAGGAAGCTGAGGCAGAAGAATTCCTTGATCTCGGGAGGCAGAGGTTGCAGTGAGCCAAGATTGCATCACTGCACTCCAGTCTGAGTGACAGAGTGAAACTCTGTTTCTAAATAAACAAATAAAATGCTGATTTTTAACCATGATACTTTTTTAAAAAATGATTTAATTTTCTTATTACTTGACTTCAGCCATGCAAAACTGCCAATATTTCTGACTTTTGAACTTTGCTAACATAACCTCCCAGGTGAAATCAATAAGCTTTTTTTTTTTTTAAGATGGAATCTTCCTCTTTCACCCAGGATAGAGTACAGTCACCAAACTGGGCTCGCTGCAATCTCCATCTCCTGAAACCAATAAGCTTTAACAAAGATTATGAACCTAACCACAAGTGTACAAGGTATTTTCAAAAAGGTGCAAGCAGGTGTTACAAAATCTAAAATCTTCAAAGGTAGCTCAGAGAAAGAAAAATTCAAGATGGTTCGTGGAGGGTGTATGGCTGTGGAGGCCCCACAGGTCGTGGGGTGACCCTTATGCTGTGCTGAGGTGCAGGATCCAAGAGGTAAAGAGACAGGACACTGAAGAACTGATGAAGAGCATCTGGACTCGGGGGGCCACACCACCTGTGAGCAGAGATCAGCAGCAGCCCCCAAATGCCCAAGAGCATCTGTATTTATTAGGCACAAGCAGGGGGCAGGGTCGTGAGTGAGGTCATCATCTACAGGCTGAGTAATAGGGCAGACATAATCACATGAATTACAAGCGAGGGGACCACCCCATTATGTCACCGGGGCAGAGCAGTGGGCTGTGCACAGCAGGGGGCTGTGCCATGCGCAGTAGTAAAGGGTCGTGTACAGAAAAGGGGTCCATCCCCATTAGGTCACCGAGGTAAGGAGGTGGGCTGTGTGCAACAGGTGTCATATGCAACACTTCTTATCTGAGGGCTGGAGACTTCAAAGGATTGTTAATAGAAGGATACTGTAAGCTTAATGCAGTGGGAGCCGACAGACTTGTGCTTTTCTCTTAAGATATTTATGGAAGGATGATTTGAGCTAGCACAGAAGTGAAAGAAGACTGACAGGGTGTACAGCTGCCATGACTGGTCACACCAGAGGGGTTCTTCTCCTTCGGTTACTTCCAGGATGTCAGGCCTGAGGCCGACTTTCCACAGGAACTGGATGCGAGGTACTACAACTCCTTTCTCAGGAGGAGAGGCTCTTGTTCCAAGCCTGCCATACAGTGTACGCCCTTTCAGGCAGGGACGGCACTGCCTGGGTCTTTGGTTCTCGTCCTGGTCTGGCTGTTTTCCCATGCACTGCTTCTGTTCTGTGACTGCTCTAGGCATTCCTCCTACTACAAACTACCATGTGGTTATATAGAAGGATTCTATAAATCAGCACTAAATGTGTCAGTACAGCTCCAACTACAATACCTGTATGATTATATACAGAGATTATATAGGACTAAGTATGCTAGATATATGTAAGCAGTAAGTTACACAAGCACTAATTCTATAAACTAATATATGATTTTGTATGAAGGATTATATAAAGTAAACAGCTAAGCAATAACACTATAAACTAAGGTATTCTTCAGGCACTAGTTGTACCTGGGGTCTGGACAGTTCTTTCTTGGTGCCCATGGGGGGTGTTACCCACAGAAGGGAAGAGAATCAACCAATGTTCATGCAGATATCAAATCAGAAAGGACTCATTTCCTAAGCCAGAAATTGAACCCTGAACACGGGCTGCCACTATGAGACAGCAAAGCCCAGCTACTGAGCTACAGCCCTGAGCAATCTCCAATGGAGTCTCCCAGAAGAAGCTGAAAGCAGCCAATTTTGAGCATGCAAAAGTTTTTAACAGCTCGAACTCATTTTTAGGGTTAATTGTAACATAAATTTCAAAATTTCTGTACACTGAATGGTAGAAACCAAGAGAAAATCCTGCCACATGGCTACAAGATCAAGCTCCTAAGAACACAAAACAAGAGGGAAACTTCACCCATTTTGTTGTTGTTGTTGTTGTTGTTTCAGGGACTTCTTTATTTTTTGTTTTTTGTTTGTTTGTTTGTTTGTTTGAGACAGAGTCTCGCTCTGTCATCTAAGCTGTAGTGCAGTGGCATGATCTCAGCTCTCTGCAATCTCTGCCTTCCAGGTTCAAGCAATTCTCCCTGCCTCAGCCTCCTGAATAGCTGGGACTACAGGCCCCCACCACCAGCCTGGCTAATTTTTATATTTTTAGTAGAGATGAGGTTTCACCATGTTGGCCAGGCTGGTGTTGAACTCCTGACCTCAGGTGATCTGCCCACCTTGGCCTCTCAAAGTGCTGGGATTACAGGTGTGAGTCACCATGCCTGAACTGTTTCAGGGACTTTTGAACAGAAGTTTCAACATGTGGACTCTGGGCAAGATGGTAGCCCAGAGTAACAGAAAAGATAGGAAAGGGAAAGAAAAAGAATGAGAGAGAAAGAGAGAGACAGAGAGAGAAGCATTGCCTATGGCAGGGTGGAAAAGGTGAGGAGCTCGGGAAACCCAGAGAAGGACCCACACATTGCACTGAATCAAAAGTTAAGGCGGCTACACATTGGTTGTGAAATAATCTTTTTTGGAAGTCCCATCAGCTCTCAAGTTTCCCACTTTAGGGAGGAAAAAGCTCCCCATGTTCCATGATCTTGTACTGGCATAATTCTATCAGCCTCAGACATCAGCAAAAAGTGGAAGCAGATTAATCCAAAGACAGGGCAGGGCACAGTGACTCATACCTGTCAACCCAGCACTTTGCAAGGCCAAGGCAGGTGAATCAGCTGAGGTCAGGAGTTTGAGACCAGCCTGGCCAACACAATAAAACCACGTCTCTACTAAGAATACAAAAATTAGCTGGGCAGGGTGGCATGTGCCTGTACTTGGGAGGCTGAGGCAGGAGAATCACCTGAATCTGGGAGGCAGAGGTTGCAGTGAGCCAAGATCTCACCATTGCACTCCAGCCTGAGTGACATAAGCGAGACTTTCTCAAAACAAACAAACAAAGACAAGTGTTTAACATTCCATAATGCCAAACCTGACCTTAACTGACACTTTATCGAGAGGGGCCTCTAGCTCCCTAAATCTTCTAAGTTGCGCCTCAAGGGAGTTTTGTCAAGTGTTCTTGCCTTTTATTAGAAGGGACCTTTCATCTTATCTGTCTTAGGAGACACTCTAACTCCCCTAAATTGGGCTACCAACCTAATCCTATTCTTTACCCTGGTATGCCACCACTTACAAAAAGTTAGCCAATTGGTGATTCAGTCTATTTCCTTTGGGTTGGGGGTTTCCTTAGTATTATTCCTTTGTGATTCACTGGAAAGAACCTTCCAGAAATGGTCCCAATCTAGAACTGAAGAGTGGGTTCTTGGATCTCGTACAAAAAAGAATTTAGGGCTGGGGTGGTGGCTTATGCCTATAACCCCAGCACTTTGGGAGGCAAAGGTAAAGAGGGAAAATAATAATTAAAAATAAATAATTTGCAGGCTGGGCACTAACATGGTGAAATCCCCGTCTCTACTAAAAATAAAAAATTAGCCAGGTGTGGTGGCACATGCCTGTACTCTCAGCTACTCAGCTGGCTGAGGCAGGAGAATTGCTTGAACTCAGGAAGCGGAGGTTGCAGTGAGCTGAGATCACGCCACTGCACTCCAGCCTGGGCGACAGTGTGAGATTTCATCTGAAAAAAAAAGAAAGAAAAAGAAAAAAAAAAAAAGAAAATAAATAAATAAATAATTTGCAATTGCTGTACAATAATGCAAAATTTACTGTGTTGGGTTCAGTAGAAAACCTAACCTCTAGCTCCGCTTAAAGAAGTCAACTAACTCACTGCAAATCATTCAACCTTATGTATCCTGCCTGCATTCTTAGCAAAGTTCTCAGGCATCTAAAAGTCCGTTTTTCTTGCTAACCAGCTGCAAGGTCACAGGGCAGATAACACTCGAAGAATGTACAATTTGTTTCTCAAAATGTTTTTTTTTTTAAATGTAAAGTACATCACAAAACATGTCACAGGTTAATCAACTATTCTTTGTTCTTGGTTTTGTAAAATTGCTTCCTGCTTCATCATCCTGTATTGCAAAGGTGCTTAAAAAGCTCTAAGTTGAACAGGGAGTGGTGGGGACAGTGGGGAAAACAAAAAAAAGCTCTAAGTTGCTTTGTACCTTGCTCAGTCTTAGGAAGCAATTCCACTGAGACCACAATCACGTTAAATAAATTCCTCCTGCTACCCCATCTGTCTCTCCAAGTCTCTAATCCCGCTTCAACTGAACCTAGAGCTAGGGAGAAATGCTAACAAATTGGCTCTCCCAAACTGGCTCCATTTCACCACTACCCCAACCACAACTAATTCATTCTCTATAACAAACAGAGAAAGTTTTCAAAAGGCAAATCTGACCATGTCACTTGGCCCTGCTGACATGTTTTGGCTTTCTTTTCCTCCCACAAACCTTCCTTCAATTTCTTCACACTCCCACCCATCACAGAACACTTCAAGAAACTGGAAAGCTATTTTGTTTCTTCAGTTAGTTAACTAATATCCCATAAATGTTAGCTCAAGAGTCACTTCCTCAGGGATGTTTTACCTGACCTCCTTGACTATGTTAAAACCTCTTACTACAAGCCCTTATAATAAGATACACCTCTACATTATAGCCAGAGTCGCAGCTACAATTTTGCATTTCTTGTTCATATTAAACAATTAATGTTTGCTTCCTGGACTACACTCTACGTTTCACAAAGGACAACCCCTGCTTTCCAACACAAAAATCCCTGGCTCTATCACAGTGCTAAGAACAGAGCAGGACCTCAGGAATTACCTATTTTTGATGAATTAACAAGTCAATATCTGCCTAAAAGCATAAATAAATATGCTCCCCTGAAGACTGTTAAGGAAATTTGGAGATTAGCTCATAGTATTATTCTTTGATGTGTCTCCAATGTAACTACAGAGTTTGTGTAACAACAACTTTAGAGAGACTAGAAAGTCCATAGAGGGAGTATTACCTGTTCCAAATCTAACTGACCCTATTTATTCAGATAAATAAACAAAAAAAGAGCTGATAAAGCTTTCAAACTGTGTGTTAAGTACCCTCTAAGAATAAAATAGGTTTTAGCCATTCTTTAAAAATAAAACTTCTGTGCTAAATGATAGCATCTGTGACCTTTCAGGAGCTCACTGAACCTTCATGACAAGAAACTGAAGCATTACAAAGAGGTCTTGAAACTTGGAGTTAATTATAGTATGTTTCAGTAATGCTTCATCTACACAAGGGTAAACCAATCTCTTCCCAAGGTTAGATTTATTTCTATAAAATAATAGAAAATGTGGAAATAGACAAAGAATAGAATAATTTTTCTTTGATCTCTGCATTTTTAACTTTACAATGGTCATAAAAAGCCCTTCATTTGAGACACCGAGCTAAGGTACGGATACAATATCTGCATTTCAATAAGCATATTTCTAGCAAAGAAAGTATTAATATAAAATATAATCCAAAACCAATTATGGTTATTCTTTCATTCTCTTCAGAGTTTGATTTTTACGTACATTTCATGAAATGCTCTTTTTTCTTTTTTTTTTTTTGAGATGGAGTCTCGCTTTTTCCACCTTCAGTGTTCAAGTAATTCTCCTGCCTCAGCCTCCCAAGTAGCTGAGGTTACATGTGCCTGCCACCAATCCTGGCTAATTTTTGTATTTTTAGTAGAGACGGAGTTTCACCATGTTAGCCAGACTGGTCTCAAACTCCTGACCTCAGGTGATCTTTCTGCTTCTGCCTCCCAATGTTTTGGGATTACCAGCGAAAGCCACCGCACCAGGATGAAATTCTCATTTACTTGAAACTGACTTGAGAAATGTAGAGTTGTGAGTAACATGTGTTGGGGGAAGCAGCAAAGGAGAAAGGACTTGCAGAGCACCTACAGAAATTGGTTGTGAATAACATATAAACTGGGAACAACAAACCACCACAAACTGCAGGAGGGAAACTTCTCCATGCCTCATGTTCCAGCGCAGGGTGACCTCGGCTCCGTTACCACAAACATTGTGCTCAAGAACGTAAAACCCTTTCACAGCACTAAAACGTAACCAGACTTGTAGGCTCCTTGTGAGGCCCGAGTTCCACCAGCTGCACATAGATAATAGGCTACAGATAACCACATGTTCTTGTTTTGTGAAACTCCCAGACTGCCACTGTTATCAATCTTCAGAATGACACACCCCTTCTGGCTCACTGATTGACGCCACCAACACCCTCTCCACACCATCACTCCACCACTTGCCCTATAGATCAAAGTAATTGTAACCAATAAATACTGTGGAAGATCAGAGCTCAGGGCCTTTGCACCCTTCTTTATGCACTGGCCTCCTAGTCCCACTTCGTGCATTATTAACCTGTCTTTTTCTCATTCCTTTGCCACCACCAAACTCAGGTACCCACTGGTTGTATGTGGGGGCTGGTTCCCTACAACATGCTGAGTGTAGCTGGATATTTGGACATACTTTTAACAGTCAGATTTTTATGAATTCATAATTCCCCTCTGCATGTCCATGTGTGCTTATTATTTAGCTCCCAATTATGGATTATGTGGTATTTGATTTTCTGTTTCTGAGTTATTTTATTTAGAATAATGACCTCCAGCTCCTCCATGTTGATGGAAAGACATGAACTCACTCTTTTTCATGGTGTATATATACACCATATTTTCCTTATTCAACCATCTGTTGATGGGCACTTAGGTTGACTGCATGACTTGGCTATTGCGAACAGTCACACTCAAAGCTTTGACCCCAGCATTCTATGCTTATGATTAAATATTTGAAAATTCTACACTATTTTTGGATTACATAGATTATTCTACTTTCTAGCAAGTTTATCCTTTCCACAGTATTCTGAGTTACATAACAAACTAAACTCAGACATGAAGGAATCCCCAACTTTGTTTCCTGAATTAAGATGAATTTTAGATATTGCAGCAAGCAGAAAGCTCTGGTCCCCTCCTGCTGTGTGTAACATGCAATGTAGCTTTCCTTCTTAAAGAATTTAGTTTCTCCCTATAATTTGCTATGCTGAAAAATTTATACTTCATTCCCAGTAGGAGTTCCTAATTCTTATTTTTCTTTATCAAATGTGTAAAAATTAATAAATACATGAGATTATTTAATAACAATTCATCAAAATTAAAATATTTATCTTCAGAATATAACTAAAAGTTAGTTAGATAATACAAATATCTCAGTCATAGAATATTTCTTACCCTCTAAAATGATGTAATTATATATTCCATATTCTTTCTTATGTGCAATCTTACACATTCTGAGATGACTATTTCAGATATTCTTAGCAATAAATTTACTGGGTTCTGAATTAGATGACTATGAATCTTATATTTCAAAGACTCAATGACTTATGAATTTATATGTGAAGACTATAAAACTCAAGGGGAAAATTTACTTAAATAATTCCATCCTAAATTAAAAGGAAACATTAGTTATCCAAAGACAATGTCTCAACTTTCTACATTAGGATTATATTGGTGAGTGATTATTTATATTGGTGGGTGATTATTTTCTGTCTACTTTTTTTTTTGAGGCAGAGTTTTGCTCTTGTCACCCAGGCTGGAGTGCAGTGGCACAATCTCAGCTCACTGCAACCTCTGTCTCCCAAGTTCAAGCAACTCTCTTGCCTCAGCCTCCCAAAGAGCTGGGATTACAGGTGCCTGCCACCACACCTGGCTAATTCTTTGTATTTGTAGTAGAGTCAGGGTTTCACCATGTTGGCCAGGCTGGTCTTGAACTCCTGACCTCAAGTGATCTGCCCGCCTCGGCCTCCCAAAGTGCTGGGATTACAGGTGTGAGTCACTGCACCCGGCCCTATCTGTTTTTTTTCTTATGGGAAATCCAAAATACATAAAATTGATATCATACAGGCTTTAGTAATTCCATTTATAAAAATTTGATGTGACTATTTGACAAATCTATTTGTTGTAAAAAATAATTACAAAATTTATATATTCTTGCCTCCATATTATGTTTTAGGCATTGCATTATGAGGTAAAGTATCTCCCAGATTAAAAATAAAGAAATAAACTAAGGTTAAGAAGGTTTATTTATTTATTTATTTATTGTAGAGACAGAGTCTTGCTTTGCACCCAGGCTGATGTAAAGGAGTGTCATGGTCAGAGCTCCCTGCAGCCTCAAACTCCTGGGCTCAAGTGATCATTCTGCCTCAGCCTTGTGAGCATCTGGAACTATAGATGCAAGCCACAGTGCCCAGGGCTTAAGAAGATTGGGGGAAAACATAAGAATCTGCCTAAGGCTTGGATTCCTAACCACTGAATTATACTGCCTCTCCTTAGCACAGCCAGATCAAACAACAGAAAATAAAATTAACTAGATAAAAAATCATTTAAATTAAGAAATAATGAAACATACATTATATTTTAGTATTTCAATGTTTACGATTTAAATATAATCAAGAATTCTGACTTTAAAAATTAATGATATTATTACCTATATTGAACATTCATTATTGTGACACTTCATCTATCTCTGCCTTCTTTTATCAATATCACCGATATGTTAATTGTGGAATCACCTTTCCCTCTCCATTTCATTCTGTGTTCCAGGTCTTGTCATGCAACATCAACAAATCATCTAATTAATCACCATCAAATACTTTTGGATATAGCGATTGCTTCAGAATTACTGTGTCAAACAAGCTAAGCTAGTCAACGCCAATCCAATGACACTCAAATCTGGGGCTTTTTTGTTCTGATTAAAGAGAATGAGAAATTATCTCCTTCCACTCCATTTGTGAAGAAAATAAAAATCAATCCCAGTTGCTGCTAAAGGCAGCAATATCACCACTAGAGGAAACTCCCAGAAGATAAAAAGCACAGACTGAAGAGCCAAGCAAAAAGATGTATAGACGGAATTACCTTTGATGATATCATTTGAGAACCAAAAGTGTACTTGAAGAAATTGCTACCTTTGTACTTTTTAAATTACATGAACCAATAACCATCAACTCTTGATTCTTTCTTCTGAAACCAGTTAGCATTTGGCTTCTCTCACTGGCAAACAAGAGCTTTGAGTTAATCACTGCCTTCGCATTTATACTGTGTTCTTGCCATATATTCACACCTATCTTTTAACTCTGAAAATAATAGTGTCAGGTATAGGACATAAACAATTTCCATTTGATAGGTGGCATCATTAAGATCACAACTAAAGAGATATTTCAGGAAAAATTTAAAATATGGGATATATATATATATACCTTCTAGGTCAGCTGAAATAAGAAGAAAATATAATGGAGACAATCAAGTCATTGAAAACTGGTGGAATACGAGATGTGAGAAAGAAAACATACCAAAATTTTAAGAAAAGAAAAATGATGGTAGCTTTAATTAAATAAGGAACAACTTGAGAATTTAAGGAGAATTTAGAGGAGAGTATTAATTTGGTTTGAGACATGTTTACTACAGATTGAACATTGCAAACCTGAAAATCCAAAATCCAAATGTTCCAAAATCTGAAACTTTTTGAGTCTTAACTTGATGATCAAAGGAAATGCTCATTGTTCCATTTCAACTTTCAGATTTTTGGATTTGGGATGCTTAACCAATATAATACAAATATTGTAAAATCGAAAAAAATCTGAAATCTGAAACACTTCTGGTCCCAAGCATTTTGGATAAGGGATATTCAACCTGCACGACACTTCGGTAGAATGCCTAGTTAAACAAAACTGATCAACAACTTTCAATATTAGATTTGCATTCAAAAGAGCCTTCCTGAAAATAATGTATAATCATAAGTCACCCAAAACGTTGATAGGTCCTAAAGGTATGGAAGGGGCAGCATGACTAGAACTTTATGGATTATTAGATTTCAGGTCCTTTCTTAGTATCATTTCACATAATACTAACAATGGAGTGGTGATATCACCCTAATTAAGAGAAAAGGAAAATTGTGTGTGTGTGTGTGTGTGTGTGTGTGTGTGTGTGTATGTGTGTGTGTGAGAGAGACAGAGAGTATTTTGCAGGAAAACACATTTGAGCTTTCTAATATAATTCAACTGGCAAACGTGATGCAATTTTCTCTTAGACAAAAATGGCTTTTGGAACTTAAAAATTAAGACTATATGAAGAACATCTAAATTATCTCACTTTTAGATTGTATTAAAACTGAATTACAATTATCATTTTCTAAATTGGTCAGTGTTTCTTCCCTCAATAATGAGAATATTAATACTGAATATCTTCATGCAATTAAATATATACATTGCTCTATTCACAAACAGTATCAAATGCAATTATGCTTTAAAGGCTTAGTATCCAGTAGGAAGACATACAAGAATCAAATAACTATAACACAGTGCAATCCAATGCAGAAAAACAGTAGGTTATCAAGATACCTTCCGCCTCACTCCTGTAGTGGTCAGCCTAAAATCCTTGGCAGCACCTTATGTCACCTAACCGCTAACCTCAAACCTTAAAGGAGGCATGATACTCTTTCTCACTGGAAAGTACTCAGAAGGTTTTTCCTTTTCATATATTTAATGTATAAGTCAAAATAATCCCCATTTATTTAATATTTTACATCCACATAAGCTTACATTTATCATCATGAACTTAAGTCTTTTTGGTCATTATAAGAGTACAAGTTTATCATTTATGTAATAGAAGCTCAAATTTAAATCAAAACGAACTGTTTAAATGGAAAAGTATGGAAACACTAAATAGTATAAAGTTAAAATTTGTTCTAATTTAATAGAACTATTTTAAATAACTTAGATTCTTTATAAAAACACAAACCAACTTTAAAAACTTTATATTAAAAACTGATTTCATTTTATATCATCAAAGACTACAGCGGTATAGTAAGCAATCTAAGAACAGCGTATTCAAAATCATGAAGTAGGGAAATAAAGTGAATTGGCCTACTTGCCCGTGTCCTTAAGATAAGGCAACAGAAGACACATGGTTCAAACACGTGACATTAGGAGACACAGAAGTCATTCACTGAGACAGTATCAAATCGATTTTTTTAATGTACAATATTTATTTCTTATTTCTTTACACTAACGTTAACTCATTTATTATGAATCCCATTTTCTGATCATTTATGTAATTGATTTTACAAGGCCTTGAAAAATTAAATGAACAACTCACTGTTTGGAGGGCTCAGGGAATTTTGGTTCTTCTTGTTTCTTCGTTTCTATTGTTGGTTCCATAGGAGTAAGAACCCCAGCAGCCCATGAGGTGACAGAGTGGCACGAATCCTCCCAGCAAACTGTTGTTCAAAAAAAACAAAGAATTGTAAATGTGAAAATTGTTTATGAACTCTTCCCACTTCTCCTTTTTTCTCTTTCTATATTGAGTCTAATAAAAGGTCTAATTTTACTAAAACATTAATTATTAAATTATCCTTAAATATGTTTTGCTCTAAGTCTTTTCACTCACTAGCTATATGACCTTGGGCAATTTTTCTTGTTTAAAGCCCAGGGTGGAAAAGATATTGCCAACAGTTTATAGTCCTTTCCTAAAAAAGCTTTTCATCAAAGAATGAAAAGTGCACAAGTTATACACGTACAGTTAAATGGATGTTTGCAACATGACCACACCTGCTAAGTCAACTTCAAGATCAATAAACAGTGCATCACCAGCACCCTGAATCCTCCTGCGGTACCCCTTCCCAAACACTACTGTAGCCTCTGAACTTAACCATTATCATCACTTACATAACCATAAATAAGTTTTGCCTGTATCTGACCTTTATACAAATGGGATCATATTCTTTTGTGAGCATATTCTTTTTCTTTTTTTTTTTTTTTGAGACAGAGTCTTGCTCTGGTGCCCAGGCTGGAGTGCAGTGGCGCAATCTTGGCTCACTGCAACCTCCACCTCCTGGGTTCAAGTGATTCTCCTGCCTCAGCCTCCCAAGTAACTGGGACTACAGGCGAGCACCACCATGCCCAGCTGATTTTTATACTTTTTGTAGAGATGGAGTTTCACCATGTTGGCCAGGATGGTCTTGATCTCTTGACCTCGTGATCCACCCACCTTGGCTTTCCAAAGTAATGGGATTGCACGGGTGAGCCACCACACCTGCCTTAGCATATTCTTTTATGTGTGATTTATTACATTTAATGTGTGCTTATAAGATTCGTCTATGTCTAGCAGTAGCTGGCTCATTCTCACAGTTGTGTGGCTTTCCATTGGATAAATATACCACAGTTTATTTATACATTTCATTAATAATGAAGGTGGGTTATTTTCAGTTTGGGGCTATTCAATTATCTGTGTCCATTCTTGTGCTTTTGAAAAAGAGTGCTCAAATATATTTATATTGGAAAAATAAGAAGTTGTAATTATTTCTAGGATATAGTCATGTTTTATGTTCTGCTTTAGTAGCTACTGCCAAATATGATTCAGAACGATCTGCATTAATTTGCATTAGCAAAAATAGAGAAAGAATTTCAGTTGTTCCACATCTACACCAACACTTGGTTTTGTCAGTTTTTTAATTAAAAATTTAATATGTATTTTCTATTGCAGCTAACAAATTAACACAAACTTAGCAGCTTAAAACAGCATCCATTTATCATTTCACAGTCCTATGGATCAGAAGTTCAAATGGGCTCGACTGGGTTCCCTCATTAGGGTCTTACAAGGCCAAGATCAAGGTGTCAGCCAGGCAGGGCTCTTATCTAGTGTCTCTGTGTAAAGAATCCACTTCCAGACTTACTCATGTTAACAGAACTTACTTACTTCCAATAGCAGGATTCAAGTCTCCTTGTACCTTGCTAGCTGTTGTATCTAGGGATCACTCCGAGCTTCTAGGTCTACTCACAGGTTCATGGCCTATGGCCCATCCATCTAAACAATGGGGAACATCCTCCACATTGAAGCCCTCTCATGCATTAAATATCTCTGATTTCTTCCTCTGCTACCAACTAGGGATAAACAATTTTCTCTCTGCTTTTAAATGGCCTATGTGATTAAGTTAGGTCTACCCAGATTATCTCCTTTTTGATCAACTTAAAGTCAACTTTTTAGTAGCCTTAATTACATCTGCAAAATCCCTTTTGCCAAATAATAATCACACTAGTGAAGCCCATCATATTCCCAGTAAAGAGAATTAAGGGCTGGATTCATGTGTCATCTTAGAATTCTGCCTACCAAAGCCATTTCTTTAACGGTAGTGGTATGGCATTGTAGCTTCAATTTATATATTCCTGATAATGAATGCAATTGAATATATGTAGTGTATATTCAGTTCTCATTTTACATGGTTCTAATATGCAGAAAATTCAGTTACATGGTTCAGTTAAATAACACCAGTCACCTGCCAAAAACAGGGCTCATATTGCAGTTCACATGTTATGTCAACTGTGAGTAATTGTATAAAGGACAAAAATCTTTACTAGCACTTCAGTACACAAATCACTATGTAAATAAAAGAGGTATATTAAGAACAGTGACACACACATATCACTTCTTTCAAATTGTCAATTATTAATAACTAGGTGTTTGTTAGTTATTCAGTTCAAGCACATAAATCACAGTGTGCAGTTGCATTGATTCCTTGTCTCCCCATGATAAATTTATATGAAATTTTATAAAAATAGACAATGTGAGGAAAAAATTGCAAATAAAAATGAAACTAGAGAAAAGAAATAAAAACAGATAGTGCTGGAAGTCATATTTGAATCAAATATAAATATAGATGAAGGCTGATAATCACTGATGTAGATACTCCTAAGAACCAAGAAGCAGGGGCAAAATCTATGAGAACTTTCCTCAGCTTGTCTTGCTTTGTTCAGAACAGCTTAATTCTAGATATATCTCAGCTATAATAATTTATTCATCAGAGATTATTTCTTGTGTCTTCTATTAGACACATCCAGCTATTATGTTCAGCAGCACAGATGCGAGGCACTCCCTCCCAGGTTTGTCTCTTACATGCAATACATTCACACTACAAGTCTAATTCAAGTGCTATCATTCTAAATGGCATAGTAGCAACACAGATCATCGTTATAGATTGAATCGTGTCACCACTCCCAAATTCTTATGTTGAAGTGTTAACCCCCAATGTGATGCTATTTAGAGACACGGCCCTTGGAAGATAATTAGGTGTAGACAAAGTCACAAGGGTGGGGCTCTCATGATGGAATTAGTGCCCTTAAAAACAGACACCAGAAAGATTGTTCTTTCTTTCCCCCGCCTTATGAAGACACAGCAAAAAAGGTGGCCGTCCACAAGCCAGAAAGACAGCCTTTAGCAGCAACGGACCATGCTGGCACCTTGATCGTAAAATTCTAGTCTTCAGAATTGTGAGAAAATAAATATCTATTGCTTAAGCCACTTAGTCTATGCATTTTGTATGGCAAGCTGAGCTAAAAAAGACAATATAAGCAACTTTGGGGAATTTTTTGATAGGAATAAAATTGTTTATGTGAAAAGTTACTTAAAACAAGAAGAGAGAGGAACATTCCAAGTATTCAGCTGTCTAGATTTTCTTGGTTGACGAAGCTGCCAAAAAAAAACTATGATTCTAAAATTATTTTCTTAAAGGATTCCTTGGCTAAGTTGAAAAATGTTAAACTATCTCTTTCAGATCCTCCCAAAATGCCACTTACATCTAACTAATGGCCTTTATGCCACCGTTTGTCTTCCGTCATCCCTTGTGCATTCATTACCTTGCACTGTTATATTTTCTGACCCTACTATCATTTTTGTTTCTAGACAGAAGAAAACCCTCAAAGCTAAACTGCCTCTTAAAGTTAAAGCTCTCTGAGAATAGGGCAAGTGCCTTCTTTTAAGGAACTTAAATTTTAAGCCCTGGTCCTGTTATGAGCTAAAGACTTTCTGAAGCTGAGAAAGAACAGAAAGATATTCACAGAGAAATTTAAAATATTTAAACTCAAAATAAAAATGAATCACTTGTGTTACAAAACTTTGATAAACTGAGCTGGGAAAAGTCATGAAGGAAGGGTTCTCATGCACAAATAGCTAATAAAAAGAGCTATCACAAAAAAAATGCAAAACCCACAACCCTGCACAATGCCTACCCCACCCTCACAAAAAGAAATAATTCTATGAGAACATTTGCCCACCAACTGCCTGTCCAACCTTTGACTGGAGCCATGTTTGCTATTGATTCTTATAGCCAAGGATAATTATGTCAAAACAATTATTTAATCCTCCTAGTTTTTCCCTTAAAAGACATTGCCTTTCTTTACCTCCCTGAATACACACATAGTTTACTGTGGCATATGCTTCCCGTATCAGTGCACATTCCTGAATAAGTATCACTGGCTTTTAGACAGTCTCTCTCTGTCCTTTATTTAGGTAGACAGACAGAATATAAATATATTTACAGAAAATTTAAAATATTCCTAAGGGCTGGAGGCAGTGGCTCACACCTGTAACACCTGTATTTTGAGAGGCTGAGACAGGAGGATTCCTTGAGCCCGGAGGATTCCTTGAGCCCAGGAGTTCAAGACAAGCCTGGGCAACGAACCAAGACACTGTCTCTACAAAAAATAAACAAATTAGCCAGGCATAGCGGCATGCTACTGTAGTCCCACCTACTCGGGGGGATGAGGTGGGTTTGATTACTTGAGCCCAGGAGCTCAAGGCTGCAGTGAGCTATGATCATGCCACTATATTCCATCCAGCCTAGGTGACAAAGCAAGATCCTGTCTCTAAAACAATAAAATAAAATAATGAAACATTCCTAGGAAGATATAATCCAGTACTGCTGGGTCTATATCAATTGCTTCATAGGTTATAAGCTCAGGAAAAGAAAAATAATGGTTATAACAAATAGAAAATATCTTGAGGGTCACATGAAGTACTTCAAGTTGCAAAGAATAAAAGTAAAAGGTTTAGAACGTCTGTACTGTGAAAGAAGGTGTTTTGGAGGCTATCCCCAAAATCATTCCTGTGAACCCAAATTGCGCTCAAATTCAGTCCAGCAAGCAAAGAAAACATTAGTCTATTGAAGACTGTAGGGATAGATTCTTCCACATTGGATAGTATCTGGAGGTAAATACTGAAGCAGAAGTTAATCTAGTTTGCCCTGTGCATCTTTTAATCAATGTCTTTAAGACAGAATTAGGAGATATAGAAACAAAATGTCTAAGGGGACAATTTGGAAAAGCCTTGGAACAGAGCAGAATGAGACTCAGAATAAACTGATTTCTAACACCAATCAATAAGGACCAGGGTAAGGATATATTAGAAATATAACCTTTTGCAGATGAGTTAAAAGAATGTTTTTCAGTTATTAAAAACATTCTTTTAAGATATATTCTTTCAAAAGTTCTATTATAACAACAATAACCAAAACGATATAGAAATAAAATTAGAAATGCACGTGTTTGCCACTAAGGCTTTTTAAAAAAATGAATAATAGCATGCCAGTTTTTAAAAATCACAAATAGTATAAAAACTACTGTTTCTCATTTCCCAATATGCTTATCTAGATCAATTAATTATTTTACTATCTGCATTGTGCCAAATAAGAATATAATTTTTATAATGATTCAGAATCAAAGGGCAATCAGGTTCTCTGACAATAAGTAGATAGATGGATAGATAGACAGATAGATGATAGAAGATATCATAGGAATCGATGAATTCTTTGATAACATCGTCAGTCAAGGATGCTGATCTACCATGACATATCCTGTTTTCACTCAATAAATCTATGTGTATGTATGTATCTACATTTTTTAGATTAGACTTTATGTCAGTAAAACAGTTTCACAAGTATGTTTTCCAAATGCATGACTTAGCACTTCCTTTACTTTTTCTAAATTTGTCTATTTTCATTATTGCCCTATTATAGTACTAATCAATTTTTTTTTTGTAAATCGCATTAACAATGTCATTTACAATCCGGTAATCCTGTTCTCTTATACAATATAGAAATTAGCCAACATTGGGCAGCATAAGAACAAAAGTGAAACAGATAATAAATGAATTCGTCTTTGAAAGGATCTTAGTAAAAATATGATGACCCTTAAAATTATTCCATTGATTGTTTTACCCTATTGATAGTAATGAATCTCTAAATTTATATATCTTGCTTCAAAAGCATTGCTATATGTATCGTTAACCATAACTTTTATACTCCTAAAATTGTGCAAAAATCAAGTTTAGTTTCTTAAGAGAAAGAAAAAATGCCACTGCCTTCGTAATAACCTCAATGGCATAATGCTTAAAATGGATTGAGTTTTCTGTAACTAGTATAGCATTAAGCTTTTTCAATGTGCTATTTCTTTAATTTCACAATAACTTTATGAGAAAAATATTACTATTGCATTTTACAGAACTGTGGAGATGTAGATAAAATGTTTACACACCTGCTAAGTGGCAAATCCAGCACTTTAAACCAAGCCTCTCTTACCTCAAAGTCCATATTTTTATCTATTGCTGATAAAAACTCAGGTCATAGCCTAAAGGAATAAACATTAAATCACCTCTGGCTATTCATTTCTCAAGGATCATTTCATGTATACTAATATTATTAATGCAATTTCATTTCTAGTAATTATGTACCCAAGTAGTCAGTATTATCATGATGTTTCAGGTTTGAATCATATTAGTCCATTGGAACTAATATGATGAGATACAAAGGAAGAGGTTGCTTGCCTCAGCGTTCTGGTGTGTCTCACAGTCCCAACCAAACAACATGAAATGACTCTGCTGACCACATTATATGCATTATCTGGAATCTTCCCCAAACCAGAAAATTTTGTTTTATTAACCTCATTGTACAGAAAAGAAACCAAAATGGATTCATTGATATTAATCAATTTTTCAAGACATCCAGATAGTAAGTAAACAGGGAAATATAAAGTTTTTTGCTTCCACTAATACATTCCTATCTAATCATCTCTGTCTACATTGAGTAATGAAATTATCACTCGAGATAAAAATATACATCTACATAAAAATATATATTATTCACTATAGATTTTATATATACACTAAAACACATACATCTGTGTATATATGTGTGTGTGTGTGTGTGTGCATGTTTTTAAAGTATAAATTAAATCTCCAAATCTAAAGAAAAATAAAAATCAGCTCTTGTTTCTCTTCCTGTTTTTAAGGCTATTCACCTTTATAAAATAATATTTTCCTTGATTATAAATGCTAATATACTAGTACATATATTACTAATGTGTACATGTGTGTAATTTTATGTAATATATTTTCTCTTACATAATTCTATAGATATATATATATAATTGTGTCAAATGAATCAACTTTTTGTGATATAAACATAGTAGACTAAAAGAAAATTAAATTCTTCTAAATATATCTAATTTAACTACTTATATGACCTTAAGTCTCAATTTCTTCATCTAATACAATGAAGTCTAAAATTTAGATGATTTTTAATTTCCTTCTAGTTGTAACCTTTTGTTATTGCTCTGCTTTGGGATTTGAAATACAGGTGGTATTTTAAAATGTGCCTTGTACCTTGCATTCACAATATTTCCATCACTGCTAAGCTGTGTATAATTCTGTTTTCTATCTTGAGTTGAACTTAGTTTTCTTCTGAAAGTTAATGCTAACAAATTTATAAGTATCTAAATTTTATTTAGAATTTTGTCTGTTAGATTTCTTAAAAGGCAAATCAAATTAAGTTTTAGAAAATGACATATTTGCTTATTCATGATCAATAATGCCATTAATCAAGACATGGTATCTCACTTAATATGACTGATTATGTCAGTATACCTAAGTAAAAATACAATCCTGTATTCATCAGGATTGCTACTAATTTTTCTGTTATGGCCTTTGAGTTTAATTTTGATCTGTGTCAAGCTGTCATATATGTAAGTGAAAACACACTTTTCTAGTAATCTATAATATCATGAATATTAACATTTTTGTATTATGACTTAAACAGTTGAGAACATTATAATCCATTTAAATGAAATAAAAGTTAAACTTAAGCAAGGTAAAAATTCAAATAGCCTTGTGTATGATTATAGTCCATAAACAATTTAATATCTAACATACATAAATTAAAAAAATATCTATGATCTTTTAAAGTATTCACCAACAAGGAATACCTTAAACACTAGTCTCTATCATCTACTGCCCTGGAATAAACCTTAATACTGATTGAAATTTTAAGTATCATTACCTGAGGCAGTCATGTATTACTCAGCTTAGGTGAAAAACAGTTAAATTAAAATACTGCCATATTAATGATATACATAATCAGCACAAGTAAAACACTGTTAATTTGCCATCACTAAGTGTCTCCCAACCTCCTACAAAGATTCAAACTTAAGACCAAAGAAATAGTTTTTATTAGCCTAGTGATTAAGCTATAAGAATATTATAATGCTATTACTCTACTATTCTTTCACTCAAAAGATAAACATTCCACAGAATTTATCAACAGGAGAAGCACGATATTGGAGTTAATTCATTTAGTTTCTTCCTGAGTGCATAATAATTATAAGGTCTATATTTTAAGAGACGAGATCCCTCCAGAAATAAAGATTCACTTAGGGAAACAGGGCTTCTGTTTGAGATCTTCTATTTTCATTTGACTAAAAAGTAAATTAATTTTTAATTGAATGGCCCAAAGTCAATACAAAATATTAAAAAATATTTTTAACATCTTTAAGTTATTATTCAATAAACAGAAGCTTTAAAAGTCTGCAGAAAATTTTTTGATAAAAATGTTAATAAATTTAGCTTTCTTCCTATTCTTCACATACGCATATTTATTATTTTCCTTGCCTCTTTATAGTAATGAAATCTGAGTCAGTAAAGCTGAGGAAACTACTATTTGCACCTCTAGATGTTTTTAATGCATTCTCATATTAAAATCAAAGGTCAAAAACTACTTTTGCTTGTATTAAAAGAACAAAATGAAAACAAAGAAGAACAAGAAATGAGAAAGCTCAGGATCCTGACATGGCTGGAGGCTGCTTAGGCACCGTTTACATTCTCGCAGAGGCCAATACCAACCACATTATTGTCAGATATGAAAATGAAGAAGTGGGAAAAAGGATTTAACAAGTAAAATAATCTAGTAGGCTGATAAAATTGTATGAATGCCTTCCCACTACAAGTTTGATCATTCTGTGTCCCTTTGTAGAAAATCTTTAGCAAATCCCCAACTACAAATAAGATAAAGCACAAACTCTCTAGTCCGGAACGCGGGCTTCCTCAAATCAGCTGCCACTAGCTTCACAGGCTCATCTCCCACCTTCCTTTGTCATCACACCAAACTGTTTGGGTACCCCAAATACCATCTGGTCTTTTATGTTTCTGCTTCTTCACCCAAATTGTTCTCTCTGCCTTTAATATGGTGCTTCATTTCTTTCTCAGCTCAGCAAACTCCTCCTTATCATTTAAAACTCAAGTCAAATGTCATCTTTTTGAAGTTCTTCAGTTCTGCTGGGTGTTAGTAATTGTTGTGGTTCCCAAGAAATTTTACCCCCACATGAGGCTGTAAGCCTGGAAAAACTAATGGCCACAATTCCCTACATCAGGTTTGCTTCATTTTAAGAATTATATATGAGACTTGGTACAGATCTTTCCTCAATGTATGTTGTCTGTTGAAATTATGTGAAATATGGAACAAAATTTCTAAAATTATGTTTATTCATTCCAATCTCTACTATCTTCATTCCCACTAAAGAATTAAAAATGGAAAATTCAAATACAAACCATTCAAATTATACATTTACCAGACTAAGGAAAATCTTGTTACTTAAATTTTGACAAGCTACATAATCTTTATGAGCATGATATGTTGTTGATTTTTATGGTCAGAATAACTGTTCACTCTATATTTTCTGAACTATATGTCTTTGCTTATGTCATTTAAAATACAGTGTCAACTAATTCTTGTCTGTAACATTGTCACCAAGTTCAGTTTGTAACAATTTACACAGTTTTGTGACACTATTTTTCAAATGCCAGTTGTTATCTCAAAATTCTTTTCCACTACTGTTCTATAAGCTTGGAAATAAAAGAAATAAGCTATAATAGTATGTTTTCCTGAATTGCAAAGACTTACACCCTTAATCCTTTAAATTGCGTATTATACATGCTTGTAAACATTACGTGGGGAAATCCCTCACATTTCACATGTGCAGATAGTTTACTAATTCAAATGACTATCTTCTGATGGATTGCCAACAGAGAGTGCCACCCAAACAGTTTCTTATGTAACCAATGGCTCTGTGTCCTTTCGATAATGTGAGGACTTCTACACTGGCAATGTCGTTACATCTTTTTTTTATCAACACTTCACTTTTAACCCTAATTTCTTTGAAAGTGGGCACGAAACAAATCATTTTTAAGCTTTCTTATCTTCTTTACATTAACAGACTTTATTTTTAAAAAACTACTTTGAATTTACAAAACAGATGAGCTAATAGTACAGAGGGTTCCTATATAGTACCCCCAACACACACACATGCATACATGTTACCATACTATTAACATCTTACAGTAGCATGATACATTTGCTACAAAGAACAAAAACGCTGATACATTATTATTAAGTAAAGGTCATATTTTGCTCAGATTTCCTTAGTTTTTACCTACTATCCCTTTGCTATTCCAGGACATCAACCATTATACCACATTATATTCAGTTGTCATGTCTCCTTAGGCTCCTCTTGGCTGTGACAATTTCTCAGACTTTCCTTATTTTTGATAATCTTGCCAATTTTGACATTTCTATGTTCATAATATTTACTAAACATTTTACTATATCAAAAATAAATACAGTTCACTCTTGAACACAATGGGTTTGAGCTGTGTGGTTTCACTCAGAGAATCTTCTTGCTCCCTGCCATCCTGAGACAGCAAGACCAATCTCTTCTCTTCCTTCTCCTCCTCAGCCTACTGAATATGGAGATAACAAGAACAAAGACCTTTATGATGATCCACTTCCACTTAATGAATATTAGATACATTTTATCTTCCTTTTAATTATCTTCGATGTTTTACTTTTCCCTATCCTACTTTATTGTTAAGAATACAGCATATAATACACTTAACATACAAAGTACATGTTAGTTGACTGTTTATGTTATCCTAAACTTCCAAACAACAGGCTATTAAGAGTTAAGTTTTGGAAAAGTCAAAAGTTATACATGAATTGCTAGCTGCATGGGGGTTTGGGAACCCAACCCCTGAGTTTTTCAAGGGTTAACTGTATGTATTTTCCTACAGAATTCTGTTACTTATTCAATGTATCAAAGTATTTCTCTCTCTTTTTTTTTTTTAATGTTTTTGGAGAGGAAAAAAGAGGTCAGAAAAAGATGGTAATGTAAAAGTAGGAAAATAAAAAGAACAGATTCAGCTTTAAAATTCTCCGTAATAAAACAAATTTGCATTTTGCATAACAGGCTAAAGCTTTTGTACTTTTAGCAGATATATGGGTTTCCTGAGGATTACTGAAAATAGATAGATGGAAAATGAAAAGGTAAAAGATTAGCACATCAATCTATAACACTGGTTTGATTCAGAACCTATAGGTATATTATTTACAAAATGTGTAAGCAGGATCCATCAGTACTAAAAGATATGGCTAATATAACAAAACCACAGGTATCCTACTTATGGAAATGAGTTTCTGTTCCTGATGGCTATAATAAAGCTAAGTTACAAAACAGGGCTGATTAACATTGCATTCTAATCATTAAGAATATAGTTTTTCTTTATTCTAGAATAAAAATCTCATGGCTTTAAGCCCAAATTAGCACACATAAATATATATTACTGATGTAATTAAAATAAAATTTAAAATACGCTTGTAATTTTAGATCTGCATTTGATCATGTGCATATTCCCTAAAGATCATAGAGTTGTAAAGATATATCCTTGCTTAAAATTATATTTAAACTGTAGTCTTCTTTCCATTGAGTGTTCCGTGATGTTTAATAAAAATAATCACTGCAGCTTTGGAAAACAAAAATTAGATAGTCAATGGCAAATTTCTTAAAGAGTGTCATAGAAGGGCCTTGTAGTATATTACTTTTAGTTATAACCATTTAACAAAGTTTTTACTAATCTTTACATTTATACATTTATTCATTTTGAAAAACATATATCAAAAAGATTCCTTCAAATCCTTCCACTTTATATTCTGTTATTTGCCAGTTAGATGGTACTGAGTGACATACCATCAGTACCATGATTTTAATTTCTTCATACATAGAGTGTAAGATAAGAAACATCTCTAATGTCTCTTCCTTTTCCAAAATATTATTTTTTAACATAATTGAATGATTTTGTCCGAATTCTTCAATGTTAGTTACAAAAAAAAAAAAAAAAACAAAAACAATTCTCGAAGAACTAAGTGACTGATCTACGAAAAGTATGTATATTCGTCACCGCTAGGGAAAAACATGTGAACACAGTTTTGGCTATTAGACACACAAAAATTGTCTCAACATTGACAAATTGGATACTATCTGATTAGAGAGGAAGCTGTCTTTGATAATTATTTACTTTTCAGGATTCCTATTTAATATTTATTTTTATTTTTGCAGATATATTACTTTCTTATCCTATAAACACACATTTTTAAAGACTTTTTAAAAGAATCGTCTAGAATTTTTTAGGCATTTTCATTGAGAAAACTATTTAGAACAACCTGAAGGCAATTCTAGCAGAAATAAAAGTAGAGCATTATTGAGAAGAGTATGTCGCCAGTTCCCAATGCATATGTAACATGGTAAAAGCCCCATAAAACTGCATACCTCAACCATACCTCGGCTTTCTGTTGAAACCGCTCTCTGTAACCCAAATGTGACAGGCAAGCAGTCCAAACCCACGCCATCTTGGCCCCTGCGACTTGTAGTAAGTAATTAAGGTCCGTAATTTCCACCCTACCCAGACAATGTGTAAACTAATGCTTATCTTAACTTCTGTAAACCACTTAAGTAAGAATCGGAATGTCCAAAGTCCCCTAGCCCTCAGAATGTCTGGAGCCCCTCACCCTCATCTCCACCCAGGAGGTAATTTACAGAATCGACTGGAATGTCTGGAGCCCCTCACCCTTATGGGCGCCCAGGACATAATTTACAGAATCCACTAACCCTTGGAATGTCTGAAACCCTTCACCCCCACCCCCGCCCCTCACCCTCACCCCCAAGGTAGTTTTACAGGTATAAAAGGTCTTAACACCCTCCTTTCTGGGCCATGGGTTGGAGGCCGCTGGCAATAAAAACCCTGCAATTTGGCATACTTTTGTCTTGGTGTTAACTTCTGTGCTCGCTCCGCTATAACACATAGAGCTATCACCTCTGGTTAACAACCTGATGATGGGTTTTACTGATATAGAGAGTAGAGTCATAGAATTGTGAAGCACAAGATAGCTCTTTAATTATTCAAATAGTTATATACTTAGTATTTTATGTCATATCCCAAGTTAGAAAGAAACCTGTATTTTGTTTCGATTTAAGAACCTATGAAGAAAAAAACAGTCAAAGAATTATGAAATTTAAATTTTTATACATGATTTCTAAGAAATCTCACCACCTTCTATTGCTTTCAGCTACACCGAGGTAATTTTTTCTTCAATCTTTTCTTTATATTGATCCCTGCTCATAGAATCTGTCACTGCTCCCCTAACCTCTATTGCAATTTATCAAAATATTGTTCAAGTACAACCTCTTTTAAGGCCTATCTCACCTAATGTTGCCCACAGAAATATTTCTTTCCCTTGAATAGAATACATTATTTTAGCCCTGATCATCACTGGCTAGTATTATAGTTTTTTTCTCATGGGCAGATATTAATTATTCAAATAAATCAGTGAGTTTTAGATTTATTTTGTTAGTTGAACAGTGATGTAACTATAAATAAAGAGAGATCATTTCAGGATAAGAAATCAGCACTTGAGGTATTTCATAGATACAAAAAGAATGTGGTGCATTCAAGTCATTCGTCTGATGACACTGATGCCCTACTCTGCCAGGAATACTGGGCTCCTGTGAAGTCCTAAGATGTGTCACACTTTCCCCTAAGAGGAGTTCCAGGTTTCTAAATCGTCTTTGGCACCATGCCACTTTATCAGTACCCGCTTACCCTTCATGGAAAAATGTAGCTTCCCTAGGATGTCTTTTCTTACCACCAAAATTGCTAGGTCTTGCATACTGCTCTTTTCTTCATTAACATATTTAAAAAAATATAATCCTCCATTAGACTTTATGCTGCATGGCTCATATTTGTTACTAGAATCCTAGGGTCTACAGTAAATCTTCAATAAATATTTGCTAAAAGTCAAGTTTGGTTAGAAAAAGTGGTGAGTGTTGAAGCTTGAGAACTTTGTAAGCTCTGCCAACAAAATCAGATTTTATAATGAAAGTAATGGGTAATATTGACTTTTAATAGGTTAGTGATCAAGATCAGTTTGGTGTGTCAGCACACCTTGTGGGCAATATAGAAAATAGATGAGAGGAGGTCAAACAGGAGATAGAGGCCAGATTATTACTCTGGCAGCTGTTATGACCATCCATTTGGGACAGACCTGCTTTTGTTGAGAAAATACTCTGCTAAGCCATTTTTGAGGGAGAAGACTGTGCCTCTGAGCTCATTGAGTCAGCCTATACTTTGCTCTGAAAGTTGACTATAGATGTACTTTGCTTGAATTAAAAAAAAGAAGATTTCAAACTGGCCAAAATTTGGGAAAGAATGTGGCTACAGAGAAGAAACTGAAGTTCAGAAGAGAGAGCAAAATGAAACTCTTGAATACTCTACATTCTGTCTCTCCTCCGTGCATTTTCAACTGCTGTGCTCTTACCTGCACAAGGTGATACCTCCCCATCACTCCAAAATCTAAAATGAAATAGACACTAATCAGGAAACTGTTTATTTGATAGAACGTTTTTGTAGAGTGGATTAAAAGATAAAAACCTGAGAGAGGCTCTGAGTTCTGCATCAAGGATGAGAGGAAGAAACAAAAGAAAAAAAAACTAAGACGGCACTGACGGACACGGACACCGGACCAAGGGCCGGAACTGGATCACACAGTTACTTAGGGGAAAATGATGATGGCCTGAATAAAGGCTAAAACAAAATGTATAAAGAGAAGGGTGAGAATGAAGAACAGGTAAAAAGTAGAATCCATTAAAGCTAGTGACACCTGGTTTCAAATTTGGAAGTCAGCGCTGATGTTAGTGCTATTCCCCAAAGGAGGAAATAAATATGAGGCCACAACAAAGTTACAGGCAGGAAGAATAAGGTTAATCTTGGGTCTATTAAATCTGAAGCATATAAGTGACATCAGATCAAATTGCTAGCAGACCATGAAATACATGTATATGCACATCAGGAGAGAGGATGAACTGGAAGTAGACTTTCTAATGATGGTTGAAGCTGGCTTCACCTAGTTTCACAGGGGTATAAAAATGTAGAATACAGGCCGGGTGCAGTGGCTCACACCTGTAATCCTAGCATTGTAAGAGGCTAAGGTGGGCGAATCATGAGGTCAGGAGATCAAGACTATCCTGACCATGGTGAAACCCTGTCTCTAATAAAATACAAAAAAAAAAAAAAAATTAGCCGGGCATGGTGGCGCGTGCCTGTAGTGCCAGCTACTCCAGACACCGAGGCAGGGGAATCGCTTGAATCCGGGAGACGGAGGTTGCAGTGAGCTGAGATCATGCCACTGCACTCAAGCCTGGCAAAAGAGCAAGACTCCACCTAAAAAAAAAGTAGAATACGAGTAATGTAATTCTTAGTAATCAAAACTTCTCTCAAGTGTAGTGATTTTTATATGTGAGAATAGTGAAGATTATAGTAAGTAGGGACTGGGCAAAATCTCCATATATAAATGCATGTAAAGCCATAAAACAGTAAAGTTTGCCATATAATTCAAGTATGCATGTAAAAAAATATGAGTATTGTAGTTAGTGGTATACTGAGGATGATACATATTTTACCTTTGAAAAATAAGACAGAAAAGTACACATGATTCTATTAAGGATGTCTAATGAGAAATGGAGGCTGTTCACAATTCTTTATATACACAGGATCTGAAGGCAATGATACATGAATTGATACATCACCCCTATGGATTTTTAGATTCCTATATTTCTTATCTAAAATATATTTTTGGATCTAAGACAGCATTACTTGCAAGACACACATTTTATGTACTTTTTTAAAGGAAAAAAATGTTGCTAATCAATGCTAAAATACCTTCATTATTAACACATCGATATCACAGACATAAAAAAATAAAATACCGTATTTCATTCATTAAAATGTGTTATTAAAAAGAACCACCTGGTAAAACTGATAATCGTTTTTTCCATTTTCACTGAATATTTTTATCATTATTTCCACCAAATAATATATATTTTAATTATTCTTTATTTGCCAAATATTTACTGATGTTAAATCCACATTATACTAGCACAACAATCCAAAGTAGTATGACAGTACTTTTTTCTTTATAAATACAATATAAAAGTGGCAAAATAATGCTAGTTAATCCCAAACCCAGCAAAATTAGCAAAAAAAAAAAAAAAAAAAAGTCACATTCAGAAAAATTTGGCAAGTAAGACATAACTCATAATTCTACAATAGAGACAGGTTCATGAGAGACTTTGCATGGTATCTTAAACTCTGTATTAGCAATGTATGTATGTGTGATCAAAAAACCTTGAACCATGCTGCACAGAACATCTGTCACATGGTGCTCAAGCCTACTGATCACTGAAACCTTGGTTGGTTGGTGTTCTTACAAAGCAGAAAGCTGCACATGTAAAGCAGTAATATGAAATATATGGGGTGATACAGAGATATAAAATTATTTTTTAAATACTACATATGAATTTAGTAACTGAGCTTAGAGATGCCACTTATTATAAATAATGAAAGCTATATGTGTCTTGCATAAGGAATATAGTGTTTTCTTTCCATCACAAAGCACCATTAAAGCCTCATCTTTTATGCTACTAGGTCAAATTATTTTTTCTCCGTTTTAAAATTTGTCAGTTCTGACTTAAAACCATCAAGTCTGCTCAGAATTCACTCAGTCTAGCTGACGCAAAATCATATGCATTCAAAAAGCAGTCTTTACCGAGATGCCTTTACAAACCTTGGAATCCAGCACCTTCTCAAGGCAAGGTTTCATGGCAGCAGGGAAGTGAACTAACAATTTCCATTCACCACATCTTGGTGCCTTTGAAAAAATACTTTATGGCACAAAGCTGTTTTTGTCTCTCCTTGTGTCTCCACTTCCTTCAAGTAGACTAGATCCTACAGGCAGTTTCTCATTTATGCCACCTTGCAGTCTCAATCTATTTTCAACTTTCTCTACATACCTAAAATCTTCCACTACTACACAAACTTCAGACACCGTGATCTCCACAGCACGTGTCCAGCCGGCCCTACGTTCCTCCACTTGTGAATGACGGTGTTTTTTTCGCTTACGTTTGAAGATGAATTTTGAAGAAAACCAAAGCAAAGCCTGGCTTTGGCTACCTCTCCTGTGCCTTCTACTTTCACCTAAATGAACACACTATAATTGTGCTGGTTGCATTTTCCTTCATTCTCTTTCCTTCTCCTTCCAAACCCCCGATTCCCCCAAATACTATATATGCCTTGGTCATTTGGGTGGTTTGGATGCTTTTTGTGGAAAGAACTGTAATATATTTCTGCTTTAGATTAGCCTTTTAATATGATTGGTAAATAAGTTTCCTACCAAGGTAGTATGAAAACACTACACATAAAGAAAAAAATGGTAAGAACTAAGGTATTAACCTTGTTAGAAAACTTGATATTAATAACATTTAAGGTAAGTAGTTCCTTCCTTATGATTTAATATAAAAACGTTTGCAAAGACGAGGAATTTACTTGGATTTCTTTGTCATTTCTTTTTTCATCCTTATGTATTGCCCTTGGTTCACTGTATCTGTGTGAATACACTGTGCTTCAGAATCATTGTAATATTGTTTGTGGTACAACTGCCTCATTAAACATTTCACACTGTCAGGCTACACAGCACCTGTATCTTGTGTTTAAAGGCACTTGTAGGTAATACAAATTGCGGTTACCTGTGAACAACTGATCTCCTTTAGTGTTCTGGCATTTTAGGTCACTTTAATCACAGCAATTCCAAAGTTTTAAATTGGACAGCAAATGTGAATTTTCTGTGCAGTGTGTGTATTTCTATTAGCATCATCTTCTTAAACTCTAAGTTTGGTATATCATGTAAGAAAAATATTATTTGGGTGTTTTTAAAAATTTCTTAAAGGTATGTTTCTGCGTTTTACATGATGTGACAAAGGAATATGCTGGTCAAGGCAATGGCAGTTTCAGTGTTTCAGCTTTAACAAGAATGCTGGATTACAGGTTCTCACTTTCTACCAAGGCAGCATTCAGGCTCAGGGGAGATGGATTGGCTTCAGGTTGGAACGCTGCTTTGATATCTAGTCCCTGGTCCGAAACTGCTGCATAGCGACTGGCTGAGGGCCGTACATTTTTTGGCTTGGTGCTCTGTGACTGCTGACGCCACTGGGTGTAAACATCCAGCCTGGCAGTACAGGACACAATCCCTGCTTCACTCTTGGCTGACATGGTATACCACCCAGCATCTTCTTTTACGGCTCCCTGAATGAGTAGGCAGATGTAGCCGTGGTTGTCCTGGTGCATGTTCATTCAGTCAGTGCTGTGAGTGAGTGATTCATCTTCTTTCTTCCAAGATATCTAAGGTGGTGGCACTCCCAATACACGACATTCCAGCCGCACTGGGTACCCATCTGCCACTCCTGTGTTTTGGAGCTTCTCAATAAACACTGGGGGGTTGTGCGCTTCTCTAGCAGCAACCACAAGCTCCAGGCTGACTGAGTTCTGTCCTGCTTGGTTGGTGGCTATGCCTGTGTAGATGCCAGTATCATGCAAGGTGACTGGCTCTATGATCAGAGAGTGCACCCTATTCTCACGCACCAGCATCTTGTAAGCATTGTCAGGGCGTATGGGCTTCCCATCTGGTTGCCAGCTTCGATCTGAGGTTGGTAACCCACTGACCTTGCAGTCCATTCTGCAGAGTTTTCTTTCTTGAACAGTCAGATCTACAGGAGCCTGCCAGAAGTGAGGTCTGAAAAACCGCTCCTGAATTGGTTCATTTTCATCTCCACTGTCGCTGGATCTAGAACAACACCTTCTGACATGAGGATGGCCTGAGGGAGAGGGGGGACTTGGACCTCTTTGGTTGACAGCCTGTACCATTAACCATCCAGTACAGCAGATGCAGTCTGAGGGTTTGCACCCATAATTATATAACTCCCATCATCATCTAGGGTGGAGGCTATGGTATGGAGGGAGCTGTGGGTAACACCCCCCACGGGCACTGAGGAAGGAAAACTGTGCAGATCCCAGGCACAATTAGTGCCTGAAGTATAACTTACTGCTTACATATATCTAGCTTATATAATCATACTTAATATTTATATCTAGCATATTTAGTCCAATATAATCTTTGTATATAATCATATAGGTATTGTAGTCAGAGCTGTACTGACGCATTTAGTGCTGATTTATAGAATCCTTCCATATAACCATATAGTAGTTTGTAGTAGGAGGAATGCCTAGAGCAGTCACAG